>VZRQ01007836.1:985391-1008754 GCA_013397975.1 Machaerirhynchus nigripectus | reverse complement strand
TTTTTTTTTTTTTTTTTTTTTTGGTTGTTGGTTTTTGTTTGAGTTTTTTTTAAAAGGTTTCCATCCTACATGGGGGATGTTAAAATACCAAATCTGTCCAGAACATTTTCAGTTTTCAATGTTCAGGACTCCAGATCTTCTACAGCAGGATCCAAAAAAAAAAAAAATCTAATCCAGACTACTCCATTTTTCTACACGGTCTGCAATCAATGTGATTATTTTAGAGAGTGAGAAAATATTTTTCTGTTTGTTTTTCCCTCCTTCAAGAAAGTGAAATGCAATCTACTAGTGGTGAACCTGACCATGAGCATGACAGTTACCCAATTTAACAAGGGGATTTATATATACTTCTTGTGTTAAGAACACTCTTACAAAATTGTTTGGCTTGCTCCATGATTGCAGCTATCTTACAATGTCAATTGCTGCAATGCTAACCCCATAATTCCTAAAATACACCGAAGGCAAGATCATTTGTGTATTCCCAGAGTTTATCAATTGTCAAGAAAAAGCTGATCAGAGACTTAAGCTGCTACTGGCTTGTGATATGGCTTGTGATATGAGGGATCAATGCCTCTTCTTCACCCAAGAGACCAAGAACATGGTGCAGGAAGACATCAGGTCAGCAGGGCCATGAATTTACCACAGACCTGCTTTCCTCATAAGAGGCCAGTCAGACGCTCCAGGCATGGAGTATCTCTCCCTCTCTCTTTCCATTTGCTCATTTCTTACCTGGAAGCCTATTTTTTCCAGGCTATTTCCCAAGCAGCCTCAGCAGCTGGAGCTAAACTGTTTTGGGATTGGGTCCCTGTTCAAGTACAAAAAAGCTTTGTACATTGATAGCTGAAATTCTTCTTCTATTAGGCAACTTCTCTAATAGCAAAGACTTTTTCACCTCAAGACATGAGGAACAGCACCTCCACTGCAGTGGGCTATCAGGTATATCCCCATTCCACAGTCACAGCTGGTGCTCCCCAGCAGAAGGGATACAAATCCTGAGAGATGACAAAGCAAGGAAGTTTACTGGGGAGAACTGGAAGGAGGGATGGCATTGTGGTACCAAAATGACACCCAGCATCTCCAAAAGGATTTAACTACAGTCTTGATTAAAGGGGTTGGCAGGGGTGATCTTTGCCTCAAATACAAAGTGGAATACACCTCTTGTTAGACTTATCCCAGCCTCTGGATTCAGAAATTTTATCAGAGAAACAAAATGGCAAGCCTCTTTTATAGCCAAAGGAAAATGCACACAATCTTCAGACAGGTTTTGTGGCTTACATTTCACCCATGAAGAGGCATTTTCTTAATTGACTAAAACTGGTTTTAATCTTAGAGCAACTTAGCAGAACACGAATATGCGTTCCAGATGTCAAGCATTTCCACGCTCCAAACACAGCAGCCCTGTGGAACAGCAGCACGTGCAATGGCTCTAGTCAAGCCAAGGAAATCCTCTTGACTTTCATTTGTTCGTGACCTTAATAATGCCAACAGCATCTCTGGCTTTCCTAACCGGAAATAACTGCTGTATGACACTAGTCTCTCATGGTATTCTCATGTAGTGTAGTTACCAGTGCCCACTGCAAAAGAAGCCCTTGTCCTCAGAGGTTTGGGTGATATTATTATCTTCCTTTCTATCAGAATGCTTCTGCTGTTTGCACATGTTATTGAAGAATGTTTTCTGTAAATTACCTTGTCCAGGACTGTTACTAAGAAACGATTTGTGTTTGATGAATGAACAAGACATGAAATTAAACACTTCTATGTCTAAGCAACCCAAAGATGATTAATAAAACTAGAGAAAATTCAGCTGGAGTGAAATTCAAGGATCCAACAGCTATCTCTCTAATCTAATAACTATTTTTAAGGCCTCCACAGATGGAAGTTTTACTGCCTCAATCAATCTCTCTATCTATGATATCTTTTAAAGTCTTTTTTTCTTTTTAAATTTTCATCCTGAATTCTGTGCTGTAGTCCGGTCTGCAGTGGATCTAAAGAAGAGATTAGTCATTTCCTTTTTTACATCACTGTTTTTGTGTCCTCAAGGCTATGTTCACCTTTTCCTGCAGTCGGCTTTTCCTGGATTTAGCAACTTGATTCATTCAGTCGTTTTGCTTGACTATATCCTTTTAGTCAACTCATCGCTGTGTGTCTCTTTTGAAGCACTGTGCCCAGGAGTGGGCATGGCCCAGTGGAAGGATTAGAGCAGAGGCACATGAGCCTGGTGTTGATCCCAAAGTGGTGGTGGATGTTGCTCTCGTGGTAGGGTGATGTCACGATGTTCTGGGGCACTTTGCACGTGTGGTCTGTGTAAGGGTCAATGCTTTGAAGGCTGGTCCAACCAGGTGTGATTACACTCACTACTCTGTAGTCCTGCACTTCTCCTTTGTTGGACAGCATCTTCCTTTCTTCCCAGTACATGTTTCCAATTCATGAAGATAATTTTGAATTCTAATCCTAGCCTCTGCAAAGGCCTTTATCACAGTGGGCATCCCATTAATAACCATGGAAGTTTTCATTCTACAAGTTAACAAAGACTGAGAGAGGCTGCGGTGATTTAAGTTGCCTATTGCTATGGCTCCTTAATCCCCAGGAATGAGATCTTTTTCCCTTTTGTCTGAATGGCAGCTCGCACAAATAGATGAATAGAAATTTTGGCTTTATTACTTTGTCTATGGCCTTTCAGACTTACCTTGATTTTTCAGAGTTTGCATCTTTTAAGTTATCTTTGCAGTCTGGTTTAATTTCTGGAGTCTAAATTTGCTTAAAAACATTGTTTTTAAATTGGTAGGAGGGATTTAAACTGACCATTTGTGCTGTGCTCCTGTGGTGGGGAAACATCTTTCTAACACAGTCTCTGGTGCTCCGTAGTTATTTCTTCTGTGGGAATCATAGAAATGTTTGAGTGTCAGATCCTTGTTCTGTTCCTATCCATATCAGTATAATACAGGAATATAGAATTCTTTTCAAGAAAATGCTCTTCTGATTTTATACCCAAGAAAATGGGAACAAGTCTAGTGCCTTAGTTTTCTTCAGGTTTTCTGAAATGGAAGAAACAAAACAAACCCTGAGGAGAAATCACTGATTTCAAGGACAAAAATGATGTGAAATCTTACATTTTATGATTTTACTGTCTTCCAAAAAGAAATTCTTTTCCAATTCCTGTACTAAGAAAAACACCCCCATAAAAATAACTTCACCATAGCTCTGCCACACATTTTGAAGGAAATTTGTTTCCAAGAAATTCAAGAGATTTGCAGATACCCCCAAAAGGCGGATTTTATTTTTTAATCTAAAAGCTAAGTATCTAGCTCACACAAGTTGTCTCATTGGGGTCACTCTATAATCGGTGGAGACAGGCCATCCCAAGGTAGGTGAGGTGACTCATCTCTCAGATGCTGCTATCACCCAGACAATACTATGACAATTTAGAATAGTTGTGTCTCTTTGGAACCTTAAAGTTAGGTGAGATGACATGAATGGTAGATTATGCTGGTGAAAATCATCATGCTGTGAAAAGTGAAATCCTCTCAACACAGCCTTCATTATTTGCTTAAGAGGATCTGTAGGCTCAGGCACAGAGTGCAACCTCAAATTGCTTCCCCTTCAGGTCTTGCTTTCCCTGCATGACTGCACGATCCACAAGGTAGTGTGGCTCCCTACCTGGAGCAAAGCTGAGGCTGGTTCCTCGGAGAGGCTGCCCAGGGGGACGATGGGAGGGACGAGGAGGGACGATAACTGCTGGCCAGGAGGGGCTAAGAGCTGAGGAGGCACTAAGGCTAATTACAAAGCAAAGAGCTCCGTGTTCCCTCTCCATTCCTTTCATTTCACCTTCTCTCCCCACGCTCACAGTGAGCTATTTCGTTTGCAAGCAGAAGGAGCTCTGGTTTCTCACCCAGAGCTCACCCACAGTGGCTTCCAAATGCTTTTAATGAGCATCCTCCTCTGCTCTACCATCAGCCCAATCAGGTAAGCAGGGTCTCACTGACAGCATCTTTCCCCCAACCTGCTCAGGACAGGTCCTCGGGGTCATGTCTGCAGGGCCAGCACCTGGCATTCCTCCTCAGCTGTATCCCTCACTTGCCTCCTCCATTTTCCTCTAACTCCCCCATTATGGGTTTGCTGTCTGGAACTGGAAGATCCTGAACAACTGCATTGATATAACCTAAAACTCACCCCAGTTGCTAGGATGTAAAGATTGGGAGTGCACTCACCAAACAGAAATCATGGACACATAACCTGTTGATCTTGCAGCCAGAGCATCCTGATGCTTTGAGAGCACGAATAGCTTTCTTACTTTGTTTTCTTTGTACACACACCACTAGGGGACGTTTTGTCATCACGTTTCAGTCGCTACACAATTATACTTTTCCTTAGTGGGTCATGCTTCCTTTTCGGTCTTGGTGCACATGTAGATCATGGAGTGGATGTCTGAATTTCATAGAGCCCATGAATGACTCAGACTCACTGAAGTTGGGAAAGAGAGAAGCACTTATTTCCCCCATTTCTCCAAAGGAAACCGTCTATTAACATTCCTTATGAAGTGAGACAGCTGGTTATTTCACAGCTTGCTGGAGCAGGACAAGAAAGCTGGGAGCTGACTCTCGTTTTAGCACTAACTGTGGGATACAGACACTGCTAGTGGTTTTGTGAAGAGAGAAGTAATATACAGCCGCTGCAAACCAAACTGGAATGAACATCACTAGAAGTGATGCATGTTAAGTGTTTTCTGAAAAAAACAAGAATGTCTTTTAGACTAAATAGTTGAAATCAATTGTCAAAACTCAAATTTCACTCCTATTTTCCATTCTCATCTCATTTGCCTGAGGATGAGTGACTGTCAACCCAAGTCACAACTGACCCACCCATCTATATGCTTTTTCCCTTCTCTCTTATGCAGACAGAGCAGCTGGTGACTCTTTGGATTCTCTTTATTGTCACAATTGCTGGAAATGCCACTGTGCTCTTCTCTACCTGGAGGAGGAAGCGGAAATCTCGAATGACCTACTTTGTTACTCAGCTGGCAATTACAGGTAGTGTATGGGAGGGGAAAGGGCATCTGACCTACTATTAATCACTATTAAAATGACAAATAAGAAAATGCGAGTTAAGTGGTGAAAAAATTCAGTTGCCACCTAATGTCCAGTTGCAGTTTGCCATAAAGCAAATGGATGGCTGTTTATCTTAGGGCTCAGTCTGACTCTAATCTAAAAAGATGTTGCTAGATGTAGTAGTATGCAGCAGCTGCAACTCATTGATGTCACTAAATCTTATCTTCCATTCTGAGTTTGCATCTGCATTTCCCAGAAGCTATGTCTCCAGCTGTTGTCATGAAACTGCTTCAATTAAACTAGTTTAAGATGAATCTCTCGTGTTTTTCTACGAAAACTACTCCATCAATTATGCTCCTGCAGTGAAGAGTGAAAATGACTTCATATTGTCCGGTTTAACAAAGTAAGGGAAATATAACAATATAAAGGTGGAGAGGAACGCATTTAGATATTTTTTTAAATGGAAAAAAGGATGCTGATCCAAGGACTTTGTAGTTTTTAAACAGAATGTAAAATGTACAGAAGCCTGGTTTGTAAAATGTCAGTCTCTGCAAGAAGAAAAGGAAATGAGCCTAAGCAGCACATTGTTTCTCTGTAGTCTTGAATGGACTACATTTGTGGGGGTTTAATTTTCCCAAGGGAAAATATGTGCTGTTTCTATAACAGTGTCCTGCTACTAATCCCTGCTTACAAGACAGCTGTGTTGTACTGTTTGTGTATATAGGACATATTTATATTCCTTCTACTGCCTTTTTTGTTTTTTTCCTAAGCTATGGTAGGAATTACAGCACTTTTTCACTAAGGAGCCATTTAATATATTATTTCCCAACAATACCACATCCTCCTTTGGTGTCTGTTGTACCTGTGTTTAAACTGGAAAAACAAAGGACTACACTGCCCAATTTTCAACATGCATTTTTTCAAATAAATGAACTCCTGCTCATGGTCTCAACCACACCTGCTCAGGAGCATGTCCAGTTTGAAGAACTACCCTCAGCTGAAACAGATAGATCAGGGTGTGCAAATTGATGCAAAGAGGCAGGCCTGTAACTACAGGTGATGTAAGAATTCACGCAAGGTGAGGAGGTGAGGGTTTGCACTGACTCCTTTTCTGAAATGCTGACAGCTGATTTCCTATTCTCCTGAGTCATCTGTAATAAATGGTTTTACTTCTTATCTCAGTTGTGACCTTTATGTCACTTCCTTCATGTGCCAGCAGCATTTACCATCAGGTAAGGCAGGTCAATACAGCCTCACCCCCAGCTTGGAAGCATCAATCACAGACCAAACATTACAGTGTTTGCACGAGTTTCAAAAGAAACAGTCTCTGTTCAAAGAGTTCCCAGTCCCTGATGAATGGAATCTACTCAGGCAACCAAGCAGAAGTACATGCAAAGAGCAGAAGAGCAGGGGAAGCCCCAGATGGACACCATCCATTTTCTACTTACTGTCACGTGTACTGGGGAGGCTACTGCTGTTGCTGTGCTGGATAAGGGTCTGAGTGGGAATTTTGCCATTTTGGACCCATAGGAAAGAGGACTTTTTGTATTAGGATGGAGGTGCATGGAGAACTATTCACTAGGGGTTTAAATACTGTCTGCATGAAGGGAGAGGAAAGCATTGCAAGTGCAGTTTTGAGGGAGCTGAAATAATCAGTGACAGTGGCAAAGACAACAAGGCAAACATACCATTAAATGTGGGCAGAAAGTAGTTATACAGCTGATAATATAATTTGACTGAGGTCCATGAGCTCCACTTGCTGATTCTTCTGACTTCCCCTTCCCTAAAATTATCCCTGACTTTTAAAATTTGTCTGAGTCCAACAGTCTGTTCCATTTCATATTACAAAAATTCACATGGAAAACTCACTTGACATTCACATCTGCAAGGTTAAAAGAAGTAATTCCAGCTTAAACAGCAAGGCTCCTTTCAAGCCATGTCGACTTCTTGTTTTTAGAACTCTGATTTATCTTCCCGCACCAAGACTGCCTGTCAGTATTTTGGCAGAAGGAAATGGCTTAATTCCTGAAATGGAGCCATTTCACTTTCTTATCTTTAGAAATATTATTAAGAACAAAGCAAGCTGGCAACAGCCATCATCCTTTCACAACAAGTTATGAGGTAGACGCAGAACATTATGAAAACACTGACTTGTCACATTGCTTTGACATGCCAAGCATATTTAAATCCTACCAACTAAAGCCTAATCTCCTGGAAAACATTTTCTGCTTTGTCAATATTACTACTTCCATCTATTTTGAGGTTCTTAAAATATTTATTATTATTCAGCCCCAGTAGCAGAAAGAAGAATGATGGATATAGCTTTATCAATGCAGGCATTTCAAAGCCATTTAAAAACTTTTTGTCTATTGATTTGTGGCTCAATAGTTGTAATAGTGCCCTCAATTCTCACATTCTCCCACTAATGTAGTACCAAAATGAAATTAAAATACAGCCTGCATGTTAGAATAAACAAGGTATTCAAAGCAAAATTGTGCATAATACATGAACAGGAAGAGAGAGCTGTTCTTCTTGACTGGTTGCCAAGCCAGATGCAGATGAGAAGTAACTAACTGATTGAGGCTTCTTTCAACACTAACAGAATTCAGTGGTTCAACCCACTCGGCAAATCTAGGGAAGACTCTTACTGATCCCTTACTACATCATAATTCAATGTGGTGCTCAAGGTTGAAGGAATCTGTAAGAATGTGAGTAATCCTTCCAGCTTCAGAATGCTTAGGGGTGTTGCTGAAGCCTGGATTCACAATACTCACATTAAATATACACTTACAATGCTTGTGTCAGTACCACATTTAAGTGTATGTCTAACTCTCAGTTCATGCATAAATCTCTTTGAAATTATCTGGGAATTAAGAGCTAGGAAATCAGCTAAGAGTTAACAGCTGAGCTGAACAATAGTACTAATCACTCAGCATCGGCTAATTTAACAAAGAGGAATATTGCCATATTTGCCTTGTGTTCAGTTTTCAGTTTGCCTTTGGGCATATTCCTCTTCTGTAAAAATGTTTTTCTTAGAAACAAGTTCATCTGTGCAGACTGAAACTAAAGCTAGGTTTCCTACAGATTTCTATCTCCAAGGTAATTTAGTTTCTCAGAAAGAGCCAGCTCTGAAGATTACCCTGGGAGGAGGGTATTTCTAAACACTTTTCCTCCTAAATACATTTCTTCGCAGTTTAGCGCAAGTTATGCTCATGGCGTAGCTATCCCTCCTGGCAGGAAATCTCTCACATCTTCACCTACCTGATGCCATTTCACATAACTCCAGAGTCTTAGTGTCTTTAAGATGTTTGCCTCCAACTGACATCACTAAGTGGTTCAAGATCGAAGAGTAGGATGAGTTCACAGGCACTGTATAAAGCTGGAAATATTGAAGGGTTGTTTTCCAATTTCCAATGTTGTTTTCCAAACCAGAAAAGGTGGTTTGTCCGCACATTTGTATCTGTATAGGTCAGTTTACCCAGCTCTACCAAATGAAGACCTTCTTAAGTTTACTCTCAAAATGTAAAAGCAGTGGACATGAGCATATATCAAACTCAATTATTTGAGTAGTAGTGGATAAGGAATGTAATTTATGGGCCAAAGAGTTAAATCAGTAAGAACTGTTATTATTTGACCAATTCCAAAATCAATCAAGCAATACATTAAAAAAAGTCTGCTGAAAGAATTTTGCGTCTCATTATTTTCCATTCAACTTTAATTACTACTGACAGAGGAACATATTTCTGTTCCCTTTATTGACCCGAAGTAGGTAGTTTATTTAGATCTTTTTCTCCAACATTAACATCTGGAAAGTTGGAACTTAAAATGTCGTGACCTTTAGCTCAGTGTGTTTCTCTTTCACCATTTAGCAGAGAACAGTACGTTAGGAACAGTGTTACTTTTTGTCCATTGTTAGGGGTAGAAATACATGTAGGCACTTTACTGCATGCCAAATTTTAAGCTATAGTCTGACAGTCTTGTTTGGATGTACTTGCTCATGTAGGTATTGCTGTGGCTGTAATGAAGAAAGAAAATAGAAAGAACATCACCTAACTTCTATGGTAGCTTACAGATGAACAGGAAAACAAAAAATGTTCTGTAAACATATGTAGCTACAATCCATATTATGGTATAAACACCAAATTCTAAGGGATGACTTGAGAAGGACAAAGAGGTGATTTGAACAGTGATATAAAGATATTTGTATCATTGCCACCTTCTTCAGTTGCACCCAGAAAGCTGAAGGCCTTGGTTCTTATCAGCTGCACTCATTTTGTTCAGTGTTTGGTAAAAAGCCAATACAGTCAGAACCTGCTATGAGAGGGCAATGCAAGCATATGGGTGGAAATCGACCCTGCTAAAACAAAGTGTTTATTTCTGTGCTGCTTCTGCCCAGAGAGAGCATGACTCTGAGACTAAAACCAACTGGGCTCAATCACTGACTTCTAGGATGACTTTGGATAAGATGACTGAAGGCAGAGACTACCAACTTTCTGATTAAATTCACTAAATGAGTGCATCTAACTGTGCAGCTACAAGAGTTAGACAAGAACAAATTTAGTCCTTCTTTTCTTCTTCTTTTTTTTCCCCTACACCAAAACTACTAGGGCACTGACTGCTTTAATGGACTGTGCCTGTCCTTCAATAATTTTCTTCATTGTTCTGTGTGACTTGAAGGAATGAAGATGACTTGTTACTCCATGATCTGTAGAAAAGCTTAATATAATAACACCATTACCAAAATTAACATGTAGAACATTATTAACAGATAATGGTTTCTGTTACAGCTTTTCATCTGGAAAATGGTACGTGGAGTATTTCTACACTTCAGAGAAGTCATACATACAAATTTATCAGTTTTACAAGTACCTTAGACATCACAGCGATTATGAGCATTGGAAGTTAATTGCACAGAGCCAATTAGCAGCTAAATCAGCAAGTCACCTTAATGGAGGTGGACTGTTGGCAGCCAAAAAGTCTATAGCGTTCCCAGTTATACTGGAGAACTTGCCTGTCCTGCCAGCTGGGTCTTGGCTGGAACCTGACAATATGATTTACATGATTCTCCACCTAAGACACAGAAACCTAATGCAGTAAACTGAATGAATTCCCAGAAATCCATCTTCGTCCTCTTTCCAAACTAATTGTCTGCTCATTTGTGGGAAATACATGATGGCTGAGGAAAGGTGAGAGGTTTCATCGTCCTACCTGCAGAAAAGAAGACCTGGAGGACATTACAATTGTATTGCAGAATTCACTGCTAAAAATGAAAGAAGGACATGTGCATTTCCTCTATTCATTATGTCCTAAAACCTCTTGAAAGTGTAATTAATGTAAAGAAAATGTCTCTGCTAATGGATCACATGTTCTGCACTGCATGCTCCCATCACTGCTGAAAAGGGTTTGTCAAGACTGGGAAGAAAGAGTGTAATTTGTTAATATTCCCTCACACACAGACACTGACATTTTACAGAGTACCCAGTGGCATCCAAATTCCCCACTTTTGCAAGCAGCTTGATTCCCAAACACCTAGCAGGAAGTCTACGAGCTCTGCAAATCACCCCACTGTACACACAGCTTGATAAACAGGGAAAGAAATAGATTATATCCACCTTTCCTCCGTAGGCTACGGAAACCATAGCATTTAGTACAACTTTCATTTTGCATTCACAGAATAAATGTGATTCAATTTACCAAGAGCAAAAATGGTCTCTGGGAGTAAACACAGCAATATTTGTATTGCTTATTCAATGCATCCCATGAAACCATGTGAATAAGAAAATTTGTTGCATGGCTGCATTAGTTGACTGGAAAAGAAGCAATCATTTTTCCATCCTCATTCTGCCAAGAAGACTAATTCAGTAAGAGGAAAGCAACATGGGACTTACTTAAAGTTAGGTATGTATTAGTGTGCCCCCACAAACTGAGACATAATGCAGGGTAAGATAAATGTGGTCACAGCCTGCAATACCCTGTAGCAGCACGAGGCAAAAAAGATTGGCTATCCATTGCCTTTCCTGGTGATTTAATAACATCTAGGAGAGACTCAAATTCTCCTTTGAACTTTTACTCAGATTTGAAGATGAGTCATAGTCCCCTAGTTTGTAATAAGCAACTTGGACACTGGTGCTGTACAATTCCAGCTTGATATTATGAATCATCTTTTACTATACTCTGAGATTTCTTATGTAAACAGCCATGAATATTTCTGCATGTCTGTATGTATTCATTTATCTCTGCATAAATGGTTAGTCAAAACATAGTTTCTATTTTCCCGAGGAAAATATCCAATACATGCCTCCCTCTTAAAATGTATTTTCTCCCAAACCAGTCCTGAAGGAGGTGGAGTAAAAAGTGGAATATCCTCAGAAGCTGGGAAAGGAAATCAGACTTGGTCCAGTCTAGTAGTGTAGGAACATTGAATTTGGGACTAGTGCACAAGCAATCCATGGAGTTACACTACTTCCCTGTGATGTCTAAAGCAAAAGAAACTTCTTTTGGTGCAACATTTACCTCTTTGGAAAGGTATCTTATGATAGCACAAGACTGGGACTATAAGAAGAAAGGTAGCCTTGGAGACTTGGCAGTAATGCTGGGGTCTAAGGGAGTTTAAGATTGCCTTTGCCTTTACTGTGTGTGCCCAAAAGGATTGGAGTCAAGGAAGTATGTGAGGAAAGACAAAGAAACGGCAATGGATCAAATCTTGATGCAGTAACCGGAGAGTTTTGCGCCAGAATGAGGTACTCCAAAAAGCTGGCTGGGGGCCATTGCAGAGATGGGACATTTGGAGAATGCAGAAATGAGCTGTAGGTTTGCTGACAACAACTTCTGCTTTAGAATCCAATTCCAAACCAAATCCTAAGTGTTTTTAACCAGCCCACAGATGGAAGCTTGTTAAACTATATTTTTCTTAATGCTCATGTAGTTTTAGATACTTTAATACTTTCTTAAGGGCTCACTGGAAAGTCCAGGGCTGGACACAGTTTTTGTGTTTGCTAAGATTCTATCCATGGGAGCTCACTTCAGCAGGAAATGGCAGCACAAGCACCAAAAAAAAAAAAAACAACAAAAACCCAAAAAACCAAAAAAACCCAAACCAAACCAAACCAAAAAAAACCCCAAAAAACCCCCCAAAAAACAACAACAACAAAAAAAACCCCAAACACCCTCCCCAAGAAACCCCCCCCCAAGAAAACCAAAAAACCAACCACCAAAAAAACCAAAAAAAAAACCAAAACAAAAAAAACCACCAAAAAACCAACAACCAACCAAACCTGATGTGCAGTAACTATAAGGGTAGAATGCAACATCCCTCCCATTAGTGGCAATATAAAGGTAATGAGCTCTCCAAATATGCTACTGGAAACAAGAATGATCATCCCCTTAAAAGCCCTGTAATGACTTTTATTTATATAGCTTAGTTTAATCTTACAAATGCAGGAACAAGATGTCCATGATTCGTGATTTGTAATTAATGCAATCACAACCCACTAGGCAGACATCCTTAGAGCAGTGTTTTTCAGTCTGTTTTCTGTGAAGAGTTGTCTTCAGATCCCTTTCAGGTAGCAAAAACCACTCTGCAGCATAAGTCCAAGTATAGACCTGAGGTTCACACAGGCAAGGACAACTCATGAAAAATGTCCCTCTCTTTCCTCAAAGTACAGTACCTAAATGCTGTACCAAATTGTTCTGGAAGGGGACAGTTTGTGTGTTCATCATACACAGGGACTCAGAGTGGGATTTTCAGAGTGCTTAGGGATATAAACTGTATCTCCCTCTGCAACTGCAAAGCAGCAGACACACTCTCTCTGCTTGTCAGTAGCTCCAGTACCACTTTCAGTGTAGGATAAATACGCTCCTGTGGTCTTTTTCACAATGGACCACCCGGGACCCTGAGAATTTAGCAACAGAGATGATATGCCTTCATTTCACCTGCATTTCAATTACTTTAACACTCTGAAGCCAGATATATCCTTTTTTAGTTTGTATTTTGTGGAGTTATAAAGTATTTTCAGTAGAGGTGTTGATATACCTGTAAAAAGAATTTGAGTATTTCCTTACATAGCCTTTAGGGACTTAATAGGCTTTAGTTCATAAATCCTCTTGCCTCTTAAGCAGAGGAAAAACCAACTGCAACATGCCTATAAATGTGCAATACGTGGTGCAATGATTGTTCCTTTGCAGTATATATGTATGTTTAAAATCACAAGCAGGCACCAGACTTTTGTTCCTAAGTCATACAGGAGCATTTTTGAACGCCATCCCTAAGGTTTGGCCCTCTGGACATCCCCAGAAAGGAAATGAGAAATATTAATGTAACATCTTATTGACAATCTTATCTCCCCAATTTTACCCCAGATCATGCAATTTTAAACTAAGATGGAATCAGTTGTTCTGTTTGCTTTTCCTGGCTAATAAGTAATTTCTGAAAGCATTAAAAGTGATGAATGGACCTTATATGCCCTGTCTTTATCAAAGGCATCATTTTCTCATTTGAATAGACACACATGGCCTAAAATTGCTTCCACTTACCCACCTACAGATTTCCACATAGGAGGTCCACATTTACCATTTCTATTCTTTCAAAAGGAGCTGTCATTCCTTCAGATCTTTGCATACAAATGTTTTTCCTGACTGGACATCTGTGTGACTAAAATGAAAGCATTTCCTTTCAGTTGTTTTTTTGCCAGTAGCTTTTTACCCCCCCTTCCACCTGCAGTATAATTTCTCTAACCCTGTGCTGAGACTTGCACTGTGCAGGTAAATTACTGCACCATCACAGATCTCCTGATGCCAGTAGGGCTGTGTGGAGATTATAAAGGTTTGTATGGGCCACTACAGCACTTTGAGGGCTGTAAGACAAAAATGCAGTATGGTCTGGGCTCATATGCTAGAGCACTCATGGGGTATTTGAAAGAAACAGCAAAAAGAACAACAAAATTCTAATCTTGATCAGAATCTAATCTAATCAGCCAAGTGACATGCAGATCAGGCAAGTATCTTCAGACACATTTGCTCGCTTACAGCTGAGTGGCTGAGTACTTAGGTGACAATTTACATTTGCAGGTCTTTGAGCCAAAGCAATTTTAATCTGTGACCTTCTTCACCTGAGGAAGTTACTGTTATTTGGAACATTACACCTTTTGCTTTATACAGCATCATTAATACTGAGATTAGCTCAGTTGGTGAGAGTTTGGTGCTAATAGTACCAAGGTTGTGGGTTTGATCTCCATATGGGCCATTCACTTAAGAGTTGGACTCAATGATCTTTGAGGGTCCCTTCCAACTTAGAATATTCTGTGATTCTGTGTAATAGCAGGGAAGGGGGAAGGCAGATGCCCTGTTAGCTTCCTGACATGTATACAGAAGTAGGTCTAAAGGAAGTGCACATCTTGACACCAGTGCTGGGAAGAAATATGGGATATAACTGTCCAGTTATAGAGATAATTGGATTAAATTTCATGACTGCATTCTTGCACACTGGTATTCATTTTAGGGATTATTCATGCCATCTATTTTAGGCGCCTTGTTGTAGGTATGTAAGATACAAAGTCACCCTCCCTATGCTCAATTTATAGCCAATAGAGCAAAACACTCCAAGCAGCTCTATACTTGGGCTTAAGTTTCACTGACTTGTACAGAAGGATTCAATTCCTAATTTAGATCTCTAAAGTTGACTATATAAATCCCTCCAGTGTTTGTACATCACCAAATATGTCAGGATTACTATTCTTTTTTGACAACTAAGAACCTAATCTTCCTCCATTTCAATCAGACCTCAGAAGGCTCTGACTCAAATCCCATCCCCAACACAAAGTTTTACAGAGAAGGTGTTTCTCAGAACCTTTCCATTTGTTTATTTTTAAGCACAGCAAGGCATAGCAATGTTACCCGATGGAAAGTGCAGTATTATTTCTTTTGTGCTCAGATTTGTTTCTTAATTGCCACCTGGAACTTGTCCAGGATTTTCTAGGCACTGCCCAGAGGATAATTTGTTCATAGAATCACCGAATCTTTTAGGCTGGAAAAGATCATCAAGTCCAACCTAATGCTGCCAACTCCATCATTAAATCATGTCCCTGCGTATCACATCTACATGTCTTTTAAATACTTCTAGCTGTGGTGATTAACCCCTTCCATGGGCAGTGTGTTCCAATGCTTGACCACCTTTTCTCTGAAGAAATCTTTCCTAATATCCAAACTAAACATCCCCTAGCACAACCTGAGGCCATTTTCTCTCATTCTATTGCTTGATACTTGTGAAAATAGACTGCCCCCCAGCTTTCTACAATATCCTTTCAGGTAGTTGAAGAGATCTAAATGGGATCTGGAATAAAATGTAGTTTAAGTGACAAATATTAGTCCAAAACTGTGGATTAACACTACAGCTGCATGATTAGCCTTTAATGAGAATCTTTAGGATCATAGAGCTGATTAGGTTAGAAAAGAACCTCAAGATTTTTAAGTGCATATAAGTGCTGTGTCCCGCTGTGTTAGTGGATAGAAGTACCTGAAACTACTGATGGATGAAATGTGGATTTGATTCTGTTTCTGCACACATATAATACACACACATGCACACACACACACACACACACGTGCACCACAGCCCTGAAATCCGAAAGACACTTGCAGGTAAGTCACATCACATGTTTTTCCGCTCCTATTGTGTTAGCAGGCAGTAGCAAGCAAGGAAGAAGAGTGAAGACCTGCTTAAAAAGAACATGATTCAGTCAAAATAGGATGGAAATTACATCTGAACAAATGTCCAAACATTTCATTTACAAGTCAGACTTTTTTGCTACTTCTGAAGGAATAGGGATAACAGCGGTGAAAAGCAGAAGCGGATGATTATGCCAGTTTCTTAGAGGTTACTGATAACAAACAAAAGGAATTTTTTCTTGCAAGACATTTTTACTTTCATGGTAAACTAGCAAAAGAGAACAATAGACAAAACATTATTCAAATGTGCCAGAAGCCTGCACACTAGAAGAGGGGAATAAAGGGTTTTCTGCATGAAGAAAGAGTTTGCTTTGAAATTGTGGGAACTTGAAGATATATGACAAAAAAGAGATGTTTATTTGTTTCCTAAAAAAAAAAAACCAAACAAAAAACTGTATACATTTTGAGATTGCATTGTGGTTTTTTGATGGATATTTTCTAGTCTTGAATGGAAGAACTGATTTCTATATATTTTCATTTCCAGCTCCCATAGGCAGGGAGAAAACCAGGAGCTGATGCCACATATGGAAAGGATGGAGAGAGTTCTTAGAAAATGACTTTCTTATGCTACAGAGATAGGGACTGTAAAATCAATCACTGGTTTTCTAATGTGTTGTGGGAGTGCTGGAGTTACTGCTATATTACTAGTAAGTCCAGAGAAAAAATTTAGGTTATATTAAATATGGTAATTTTAGTGCTCATTAGGAAATTGTCTCTCGAGTGGTATCTGATAAGTCAACTGAAATACAAGACATGTCATTTGCTGCTTAGTCTTCTTTGTTTTACTTTAAACATGGATTTAGAAACCAAGGGGACATTCTCTATTATTTGAATCCTTTTCTCAAGAACTGCAAGGTCACAGCTGTTTGCTCATGGAAGTGGGTAGCAGATTCCCTCTAAAAGGGCTGAAAAGCAGGGTGCCTTTTTCCCTCATCCTTAGCACAGATGTCATCCAGTGTCACCACTCCTGAGGACAGCTTTGTACATAACCCTGGTAAAGCAAGGGTCTTTCAGTGTTTTGTTTGTCTTTCTTAAAGGAGGATACCATGAACATTTCTTCCATGTTTCATTCAGAGAATCAATTTAAATTTGGATTCCTGCTCATCCCTGTCAGAAGCACATGCAGGCACGCAGCAAGTTTGACACATTTTAAGTACTGAGCTTGTTAGATGGCACACTCCATTTGAAGTAATCCTCACAGTACTGGGTGCATGTGACTCATAAAGACTCTATTACAACACCAATCCACTCATGGAACCCATGCATTTCCAATCCCTGGTGATCCGCTCTGATGAGGTTTTACACTGTTGTGATACTCAAATAAGTTTCTTTGTGTCAAAGAGTTATTAGTGGCAAATCTCATTGTTCTAAGACAGAAACTCTAATGAAATTTTAATGCATAAAAGACAGCACAGTGATAAAACTACCCACCTGAAGTCTTTGCTTTGCCAAGGTGTCTAATCTAATATTAATAAGTGACGACCACATCAGTTGCACATCAACCTAGTTTCTCTGAAGTGCCCTCTCATAATATGCTGCAAAATCTTCTCTCTCAAACACTGAATCTTCTTAGACAAACAAATCGTAATGTATCCTGTGCCTTTGCAATCTGGCTGTAAGTGAAGACCGTCTCTAAGTCTCCTTGGATGGGTATGCTGGTGCTTACAGCTTGCCAGGTTCAGTGGGACACCACAACGTGGTATTCATCAAGTGCTTCTCAAATTCCCAGTTTGCCTTCTATGCAGTAAATAAACCAACCGGTTTTGTTCAAAGTAGAGCACCTCTTGCATTCCTCAGGTATTTCTCAAAGGCACTTACATGTCTACCAAATGCTTTTTAAACCAGAAGTTTTTGAGTAGAGTGGACATGTAGCACCTCAGCTTACTGGGACCTGGTTGTAGAAAGGGTGAGACAAGGTTCAGTGTTGCCTATCTTCGGAGGCCTTGGAGAAAACGGATGGGTGATGGAAATCATCATGGAATTGTTTTGCACTGTGTCTGGGGCAGGGAAAAGTGACTGTATATTGCCTCAAGCATGGATTTTCTTCCAGTAAGGGCATTAAAAGCATGTTTTGCACCCTGAAGCTACCTTACTGTAAGTGCATACCATGTCCAAAGGCATGGAGCATGAAACAACTTTTATACTCACAACTGAATTTCAGCCCTCTGCCTACTAACTTCTTTTGGTTATGGTGGAGGCATAAACTTCACCACTGAAAGTAATTTTTAAGTGCTCTTTTTGGGAGGAACACTCACACTCCTATCTAGCCCAAAGTTATCCAATTATCAAATATCTACATTCAGAGCTGGAAGTGGAGGATGGGGAGGGGAGCAGTGGACAGGAGGAAATGAAGGCAGTACAGTTTAGTCGCTATTAAAGGGGAGTCCCTAATATACCAAAATACACCAAAAGGGGAAGTAATTTCCACTTTAGGGAAAATTGTATGCCAATAGAGAAATTGTTATTTGGGATAAAGATCTTGAGGTCAATTGAAAAAACTAAATCATATGTTGACAATTTGATACTGACTAGAATAGTGCCTATTGTCTGTGTGAAGGTCTTAGATATTCCAACATATCCTGCATCCCTTATAACTGCAATTTGCAGAAATATTTCTTAAGGCCACAAAACCTGCCCTCTGTAGACAGTATAAAGTTAAGGCTTAGTTTACACAAGAAACAGGCAAGATAGAAAAAAAGATGAATGTAATTACAGCAAAATTTACAGAAAACAAAAAATGGTGAAAAAATTGCCCAGCACACTATCAGGATTGGCAATACTTATTCAGCTGTCACACGCTACAGCAAGTCTTGTTGCTCTCCTCTTTCTGGGCAAAGATCCAGGTCACCCAATCAGGGTCTGATTTTGAGAGAAAGCACATCCTAAGTGCGCTCCCAATTCTTCAGGTAAAGGAGAAAACTCATATGTCTGAACATAACATTCATGGATGTTGCTGGGCAAAGGATGACCTTAGGAGATGGGAAGATTGCTGTTTAATGCAACCAGAAACTTAAGCACTATGCCACTTTCTCAGTGAACATCAGGGATATCTTTCAAATGGTTCCTTTGTTATTCTACCTGGTAAAGCGTACACAGCACACGGGCACAGAAAATGCTCTTGCCCTCTGTGGCCTTTACAGGTCTTCCAGAACTCTCACATTGGGGGCAGATTCACATTAGCAGGTGAGCCAAAGCACCTTTGCAGGACTGAGCATCTCCAGAGCCTCCATGGTTTGGGAGAACACTCATTAGTAGAAGGGGAATGCTTCAGAATGCTCTGAAAAGGTTCCTTCTGTAGGAGATGAGAGATTGTTCCAGAAAGAATGTATGTACCACCTGCCAGTCATTGAGCTTCCCAACAAACCACGCTCAGACTCCTGATTTCTTGAACTGGAGGGAGAGTCAGAGTCAAACCAAACCACGGTGACTGGCAGGAGAGCGCAAGCTGTCAGCTGGAAAGCCACGACACCAACTCCAAGAGAGCACATCTCAATATATTACAATGCATTAGAAATATTAAGGCACTTCAGCTTGTGCAGTTTAGAAGTTATGAGCACAAAGGGCATTTGCCTTTTAATAATGTTTTTATGAGCTGCTTGAGTGGCTTGCAAGCAGTTCAATATCCACTGCTGCTTACCATTACTGCTGTATTTTCTAGAAGACTGCTTGGGAGACACAAGAAAGAAAATTACTGTGATCAAAGTCAAATTACAATACACAATTGCATTTCTGTGAATGCTCTACCCAGCTAATACAAATAGACTGGAAAAAATCGATTCAACAAGATCATCAAAAAAACAAAGCTGTGCTTCCAAAACCATGCCCCTTGGAGGTATGCTTTTAAATAACTCTGTGCTCCACTTACATGGTTTATAATGTCAATGTGAATTTGAAAAGATCTGTAAAAGGAAATGGTTTTAAGTTCTTCTATTGGATCTCTTTGTGTGCGGATAATATCGCAAACAAAATATTTTGTTCTTGCTCAAGACTAATTTGATCATTCTGATATGTCACAAATGAATGGACTCGTGCAAGATAGAATTTTGCATTTTCAACTGTATTTCCAAATCCTTAAACATCCACTCATTAGTATACCAAATACATTTTCAAATTAGTGCTTTGGTAAGTTAACATTGTTTTCAGCTAACAATATTTCCACAATACATTTTTTGTGCCTTGCAGAAAATGTTCTTGAAATGATAGTGGTTATAAATTCTTCATATTGCTGAATTTATGAAGTCTGTGGATTATGCTATTCATTCCTCACAAAGACTGTTATCAGCCTAAATAATTTTATGATCCTAATATGTTTGTAAAAATACTCACATCCTTTCTTGACCATTCATTGCTTCAGAAGTAGATAAACATACTTGGATCTTCATGAGTTTTTTTCCACAGTTACATTTTCGGTGTGAATTGTAAATAAACACAAAAGTTCATATTCATTCATTATTCGGGGAGATATTCCAATTTCAAAAGTACTTTGCTAGGATGTTGACTGACAGGATGTGGAAAAGGTGCAAGTCAATTGATTTCAGCTTTCAAATTAGAGTTGTTGTTTGCAGTCTTTATAGTCAATCAACCTCAGTGAATTACATGCAGGGAAAATCCAAATATCTGGTTATTAATCTCAAATATACTCATGCATTTTTGGTCAGGAAAAGAAGCCAGACATTTTGAAAAAACTGATGTCTTTTATGATTTTAGCATGCTGGCGTTTCAATTTTGGGTTGCAATTGCAACCTTGACACAGGTGCTGGCTGACTGGCTTAGCCCTTAAACTAAAATTTAGAGGAAGTCCAAATACTTTTGACACTGGTAGGGAACTTTGACTCCATTATAGCAAAGCTCCGTGTAGGTCTTGGAGGGTTTCTGTGCCCTCATATTAGTCTCAGGTTGAACTCTTTGGGAAGAGTGTCTACATCCAGTGCTGTCAGACAGGTCTGACTTGGCCACACTGACAACATCTGATGCACCAGCTCCATGAAGTGCCACAGTCCAGACGTGGTGCGTGGGGGGCATAGGCACCGCCTTTATCCATATCAGTAGCATTGTTTGGGAAAACAGAGCAGCAGCATCTCTAAGTCTGGCTGGAGAAACCATGGTCCTGTTTAATGCATCTTTTCATAAATTACTTTCTTCAAAACAACACATTTTTTGAACAAGGCGGAGTGCAAGAACAGGTGGGGTTTTATTCTTGTTGCATGTAGTGAGGCACAGGGAAACACGAAGGGAAAGAGGTGAACTCGCGGTTTTCTATGGGGCTCCAGAGCAAAAGTAGACATTAGGATGGTTTAAGAAGGTTATTTTGATAACCTCATGAAGGTTATTTTGATAGCCTTTCCTATGGCCCAGTGGTGGCCCTGAATATGTTTTGTGGATACACTTGACAGTCAACAGACTGAACCATGCATTATCTACATCAGCAGCAGTCAGCTTTTGCTGTGCCAATTTATGTCAATTTATAGAAAGCCTTAATTCTTGTTTTGACAGCTACAGAATTGTTCTGTGGTCCTGAAGGACTGATTATGGTTTTCCTACCTTCAGCCTGTTTCAGACATTCAAATCCTAATGACAGTTGTGCTATGTTTGTTTTTGTTTTTAATAAAAGGTGCTTGGTAGATAAATTGTATAATCCTTTGGGTCCAACATTCCAGCATCAAGGTGGGAAATGTATTTCTTTCTGAATTACTTGGAAAACATTACCTCTAAATTTTATGGATTCCTGTTTTATTCCCTGACGGATATCCAGGCAGGATTGTCATCTGACACAGAGGACATTTATTTTACAGTTGCTCTACATGGAAGTCTGACTTCTATTGTTAAATGAAGGTAGGTGTGTGGAGTTTGCTACCTGGCTTCTTCACGTGCTGGCAGTAAATGCTGAGAAACAGGATTGCGTGAGTGTGGTGCTGCCAACAGCACAGCTATAATGACTATGCTTTACTTGGAATCACCACTTAGGATCTCGTTAGCTCCCATTTAAAGACATGACTTTAAACTTTTGACATTAGATGTACAAATACATCATTAACACCTCTTAGTCCATCATCTGTACTGCAGCACTTCTAGTTGCAATCGAACAGAAATTATTCTGGAAATAGACTTTGCATGCACTGAAGTTACATTAAGAAGATCAGGGTTTTCTATTCCCCTCTTGCATATTAAAGCAGCGACATTAATTTACTTAGATTGTCTTTGTGTCACTAACAATAACACTGACACATTTCCTTTTACCCATCTTTGCAAAGGGCTGTAGAACGACACATCCAACATGTGGATTTCATGTGGTACTTCATCACCTGCCAATATGTCTGACTCATGTTCATGTGTTTTACAGGTTTTCTCTGGAGAGTCACTTCCTTTAACTCCTTTGCCTAGCTGGTTACCAAATGTTTGCAAATAATTAACAGAATTTATGGAATTCAAGTCAAAGATATCATGTGGTGCTACAGAGATCTGGTTGCTCTATTAAGACCAAATGCTTAGAAGTCCATTCTGGCCATGTTCAGCTCAATTATGGGTCTGAGATCCAGACCACACATAATGAATTTTCAGCCTGTTCTGGCACTGCAGCACATTTAATGGAAAACAGCTCAGTGTGTGTTTGCCTGATCTACCTTTTCCACATGATATTACACGGGAATTTGCCAATGAAACTTACCAGTATGTTTTTGTCCATGCTATGAGCAAATATCAGGGCAGAAAAAGCAGATACAAAAATGGAAATGAACATTATTCTACTATTCTGTAATGACAAGCCTAAGCTTCAACAAAAATTGAGCTGCAGCATGCAATATCACTGCTTGAGAACCATGGAGTCTGATTTACAGTTTGCCGTGAGGGAAGAAAGAAGGCTTTATCCTTACCATTCCTACTTAGACTAAAGTATCTGCATCAACAGTATCTGAGCCAACTAAGGCAGTGTTGTAAGAAGTGTGGGTAATCAATGACTGCAGTGACCTGGGTGCCTGAACTACACCAACAGAAAATATTCTTAGGATTGTCCACATTTTAGAGAGATGAGAATAGATGAAAATAGTAGATGAGAATAATCATGCAGCTGCTGTTGTGACCAAGATAGGAACATGCAGTCCTTCAAATACTTGAGGCAAAAAGTTGGCAAAAGGATCGGTATAGAAGATGCAGAAGAAATAGCAGAAGAATCTATATACAAGGTGTTGGGCAAGAAAAAAATTAAGATGGATTTGTTTGGTACTTGGTATCTCAGAGGGTAATTTTTTTTCCTGGAAAACGCTACAAGTACAGGCACCACTTGAAATATATAATGAAGCAATGAATTACAAACCATGTGATTCCATTGTCTTTTGAGGAGGCATATCTTTGTTTTTCTGAGTTTAAGTAAGACAAATTGATCCACAGGGGTGTGTCTTCTGCATTTACACTGAGACTCCCCTATGCAGGGTTTTTTCTCCCACTACTTTTGTTCTTTCTACCTGTTCTACTTTGCTCAAAGGAGAGAAGGGGAGTGTGGCAGTTTGGGCCAAACTCCTGGGAAACGTCCAAAAGGAACGTCTCTTCAAAGAAGGCAGGTTACAGCCACCCCTCCCCCACCAGGTTTGGGAAAAAAATTTT
>VZRQ01007836.1:886603-985180 GCA_013397975.1 Machaerirhynchus nigripectus | reverse complement strand
TGGGGGCCCCCCTCCAGGCCGGTGGAAGGTCCCCTGGTGGGGTTCCGGTGTTCTGATGTTCCGGTGTTCTCTTCAAGTCCAGAAGAGAGGAAACAGGAAACCAAAGTCCCAGGAAAAACACTCTCTGTCTCTCTCCAAAGAAACAGAGCTGAAAAAAACTGTCTGAAAAGCAAGGAGAGTCCTTCCTCTGCTCTTCAGCAGCAGCAGCTAATCTCTGCGTCCTTGAAGTACAGACTGTTTGAAAAGTTGGCTCAGTTTTTTTTTCTCTCTCTCTTGCACTCAGTTTTAAAGGCACAGAAAGGCACAGGAATCATGTTTGGGCATAGAACAGAGATAGGTGATACAACAGCATAAAGTCACCCCAAGACAGGGAGTTAAACTAGTGAGCTGCATTTGAAATATACTTTCCCAACGGATAAATAATACTGATGAAACACTTGTTCTTGCTTAAGTTTGACTTCCATATTCAGGCATGGATAAGTCACATCTTCGTATACCTAGAGAAGCTTGATTCCTATTTCAAAACCTACAGCCTAGTGAACCTTCACTATGGTTTTTGTAGCTTTGCTGTTACCTGTTGAGCAAACAGCTGCTGAAACTCTTTGTCCACTCTTCAAACCCCAGTGTGAAACTGTATTCAGCTGATTTTATATGGTCTGTTAAAAAAAATACTCTCTTTATACAGAATGAACCACTGAGCAACTACATGCAACAAAATAATATTTCATCTAGTAGATAGTGGTCTCGTCTATGTACAAGTAACACAAGATGGAAAGAGGAAACTTTGTCCTAGGGTTCAGAATTATCAGCTTCATCTACCCCCACATAGTGCCCCTAAGGGCAACTGCCAATCCCAAACCACAGTATCTGCAGAGGTCTGAAGAAGGGGGCATTTAAGCAAAAATTACTTGCCTTTACTGTCCTGACTAGTTCATAATAAGAGCACTGCTGATGTGGTGACCAAGCCCTCTTTTTTGCCCACCTCCCCACTGTATTTGATGTGCTGCTGCTGTTCCCATTATCCTGCCCTGCTTTGGTGGGTGCCATGCTCTTTCCTGGCAGACTTGCTGGATCAGTCTAGCCCCCTCCAGTTCTATCCCTAGAGGAAGAGATATATTAATAAAGGCAAATTAGACAAAAACCTTAGTGCCTTTCACAGTGGCAAGGCATGTTCAGTTTTAATTCCTAGAGACCTGATCTCCAGCTGTCTTGTAAGTGCTGTTTCTTAAGAGGTTGGTATGGTGCAGTATATGCTTTTCTCAGCCCTTCATCTTTCAACCTGGATGAGCTATGGAGTGAAGCTGGGGTCCCATTGCATCCATCCTTTACAACATCGAGCCTAACAGGGCCTGCCTCATCTCATGAGAAAGTGGATCTCAGAGCAGAAATATAAGAAATGCAACAAATAAATTAGATGCTTACACAGTTCAACAAACTTTCCTGTCACTTCCTATGAGCCAGAAAGAGAAAGAAAGCACCACTTCTGCCACAAAAGAATCCACATAGCTTTAACAGGTCAATTGAACAGGTTTTATCTTGACAATTTTCAAGTGGGTTTTGCTTCATTCGTTACATTTGGTGTTCTGTTCCAGGCTGCCAGGTTTGAAAGAGAAAATGCCCAATAGCAGCACAGTACACATTGCTGGTACCTGTGGTAAAACTGCTGCCTCACGTAAGCTCCAATGCAGGCACCACAAGGAACAAAGTGCTTTTGGGTGTCCTTGCTGATTCCCCACAAAAATGTAATGCACCCCAAATTTTAGCTCACACTTTCTGTCCCTTTGCCAGAGATTCTCTGGCAGAGAGCTGGGATCCTTGCACTGTGTAAGCACAATCATATCTGCTTCACATCAGCACTCCTAAAATAGTTAAATTCAGGGCTGGCAGGTTCATGGCAGCTCCTGGGGTTGCCAGCCATCCTCCCTATTGGCCCCATCTCCAGCATGGTACCTGGATGCTTGCAATGCTGGAGCAAGGGGCTGCAAACCACCGTAAACTCAGACAAATGCACCTGGGGGGGTTTGTGAAGAGGAGGAGTAGGTTGTCAAAGCATGAGGGTGGCTCTGGCACCCAGGCCCCTCGCACCCACCCTGCTCCATGTGCAGCCCCTCACTGCACCACGACTGAATGGAGAGGCCACACACCAGCCTCTTGTGGCTCAGTGTTTAAAGAGCTAAAATGTAGTAATTTGAAAATGCATCTTCTAAGTACCTTACAAGCATCTTGTCCTACAGACACCCGGAGCAGGGACACAACCTATTTCACTATCAGCTCCTCAATGAGAGCAGAGGGATGGGTATATTTTTTAGGTAGTGCGGTTACAAAATTATTTCTAGTGCAGTGAATACTTGCAAAGCCACCTGTGACATTTTCAGTGGAAAGCACAGACTATGGGAGGAGTGGAAGAAAATGAGCTGCGGGGGTGTCTGTAGGAGGTAGGGCAGCTTCTCTTGCTCTCTCTGCCCTGTGCCTGTACTCAAGGCAACCTTCAGAACCCCTAAGAACACCTAATTTAAATTGCTTGCACCCTCAGGCCTGTAGAAATATCAGATATGGGTTTTGCTAACTTGCAAGACAAGTTCACGGCACTACATCTGATTAGCTGATAACACATCAAGCGTGATACAGAGCAGCAAGGGCAGATAGCAATGGCTGCCTCATCAGTTCAAAGATCATGGACAGGAACTTATTTTTGTCATAGAGCAATGATGCCACTTTTAAGGGCCTATCACTCTGTTGCAGGCAGGTGTTAGTGAACCACTGCTTCTGATGCTTCCATAGGACACGCCCCTTGGGGAGTGCTGGGTGATGGGAATGCACATCATGAGGTCCAAAAAAAATGAGCTATATGAGATGGTCATCCCTGACCAGGAGCTTGCACCCCTTGTCTTGCCTTACAAAATGTTGTGTTGCCTTGTGCAGCTTGGTGCCATCTACAAAGCAGAACAAAATTCACCTTGTTAAAATGGAATCACTCTGTAAGTGACATGAAAAGAGAGAAGGTATTTTAGTAAGAGGCACAGCTTCACCAAGAAGTCGTGGATCACCACATCCAACTTAATAGAACTGTTCTCATCAGGGGAAAATGTAACTGTAGCTGAGATGACATGTGGAGCTTTTTAACTCATCACAGCTTACCAGCAATCTGCTTTCCACTTCTGACAAGAAAGACTTTCATCCTCAGGTTAAGTGTCTTGAGGGAAGAGTGGTGTCAGTACTAATAATCACATGATATTGATATATTCTTGCAGACTTGCTAGCTCAGATTTTTTTCTGAACCTCCTTAGTTGTAGCAAAAGGAATATCCTAAGGTCTTCACAAGGTACATCCCTTTGGCAGTACCATCAAGTCAATGAATTTCTATGAACGTACTATCTGAGACAGTTGTAACCTGTCTATTCCCATGCCAGATCACTAATTACCTCAATTTTCTTTCTATAAGGGACTTCTATCTCTGTGGAGGGCTTTTTGACACAAAAATTTGTTTCATTCACAGCGACAGAAAGCTGACATTCAGATTTGTCCCTCCAAGGGCAGTGATTTCTTTTTTACATTTCTGAGATCAGTCATATGAGGCAGTTCCCACCACCCAAGCTACTGCAATCACCTCCTGAACCAAGTGGTTCCTGGGCTCAAAAGCGTAGAGGTAATGCCTGCACTCAGTCATGGCCATAAAAATATCCAAAGGCATTTGCTGAGCATGATGGAAACCTGGGTTATGTTGGCCTTCAGGGCCCAGGATTTTCACAGGTTGTTTCAGTACCTGACATATTTCCCAACAACAGATGCTGTAGCTCTATATTCAGCATGTTTCAGTCTCCTCTGGGAACAACAGGGTGCTTCTCCTTCTCAGGCATTTTCTTGGCCTTTTTGATCAATGCTGTCTAAAAATGCTGCATTTTGAAATGCTGACAGGTTTGTAAAGGCAGACATTAGTTCTGCCTTTCAGGACTGGCTGGGGCTGTGGTGGCAACAGAGAGGAGGCAGATAAAGGGTTGCAGACCTGTGCAATTGCACAAACCCAACAAGGCCGTTCTTCCCTCCCTCTGCCCAGGCAAAGCCATCTTTATTCCCTACCTTCCTCTACTTTTTCTTGTGTTTGAAATCTCATGGGATTTTTCTTTTAAGTTTTTTTACAGAAAATCCACTTCCCCTCAAGAGCAAACTTCTTCCATTCCTATCACACTAGTGCCATGTCCTCTCTTCAACAGGGAATTGTTTCATCTGTATCCTTCTTTGAATATACATTTGGCTTAAAAGTCACAAATTACCACTTGCTGGCATCTCTATTTTGTATCAAAAGAGAATATATTTCATTAATTGAATTTCTGACTATTTTTTGAGTAATTAAATAAGCCTATAACCCCACTGTTGCCTAGCAATGCTGGCACAGAACCCCAGTAAACACACCACTGCTTAGTAAAAAAATCTAGAAGACTTTTAAGAAGGCAGTGGCAATGACAAGCTTGCATACAGCTATGAGTGAAGGTTGTTTAGCACACTTTTCAGAATTATCTTGGTGCCATTTGGCCCAGGAACACTCATCAGAGAAAAAACACGATTGTCTAACACGCTAGCCACCAGCTTTGTAAGCAGTGGTGAGGATACTCAAAGTAATGAGGACACTGAGGTTTACAGCAATGTATTGGCTATGTTAGCTTTCTGTACCTGGCATTCCCCGCTTAGGATGGCAATGATGCAATCCCGTGACATGGTTTGAGGTGTAAGCTTGCCAAAAGCAGCCGGGGAATGTGTGATCTGCTGAGATCTCATGGCTGAAACCAGCTGATTTCCGTGCACTGACCTCTATTACAGCAATTCAAATTACATGGCAAATGAGGATTTCAAGATGCTGTGGTCATGGATGTAATTGCATCTGAGATGATACATGGGTGAGGAGGATTCATTTACCAGTGGCAAAAGGCCTGCTGGCAATTCATGATCTCTGTACCAGGTTTATAGCGCTGGCACGTTAGGATTTTTGTGTGAAAAGGGGCTTGTAAGATAAAATGTTGTAAAGGTGTGAAAAATATAAAGCCTATTTATTGAGGGTGTGATGAACTTAAGATAACAGAATAATGAGCAACACATTCAGTGTCTAAATCACTAATGAAAGTTTGCACTGGGTACTTGTGGCTCTGGAGGGTATATAGCAACCCCTTGTCATTATTTGTAGGTTTGCTACATTTTTCCTTCATGCTGTCTGATCCCTGGCACAAAGCACATTATTTACTTGGTGACCCTATATAAAGTCTGCAGGACAAGTCCTCCAGAGGTGTATGGTTGGGTCATACTAAGAAAGCCTGGTCCTTTGCAGAGATGGGATAAGAAATACCCTCTGCAGCAGGCAGCAGAGGACCGAAGGATCCTCTGAAAAAAGTTAGTCTGATACTTTTAGGATCAAAAAGACAAGAGATATTTCTAAAACCTGAGGAGGGCATGAAGACGTTGAGTGGGAGAATGTTTCTACAATTAAAGGGCTTTGAGAAATCTGGCTAAATTTGGCCCACACACAGAGCTGGGTGCATTTGTTTTGGTATGCACGTGTGTGTTGTGTTCAGGGCCACGTGCTTGGAGACTCGTGCTGAGCCCTCCACAGAAATTCTGAAACTCAGCAAAGAGCTGTCTTAAAACATACTGCTGGGGGAGAGGAGCTGAGGCTGCCAGCACAAAAAAGTTGTGAAGTTCAAGCCCCATTTAAAAGCCTCTGCAGTCACCTGAAAAACCTCTCTCAATAGCTCTCAAGGGAAAGACAATTCTGAGTGTTCTTTAAAGCTCATGAAGTACTTAAGGCTGTGGATATATTTGTAGGTAATGACACACAGTGGGAAGAGACCTACAGCATGAAAAAGATGGAGCTGATATCCACATCCAGTATTTGTGGAGAGGGATCTGCTTCTGGTGCAAAAACTTTGCCATGGTTCCTGAGCCTGAGCACTGGCTGGCAGCTGCGTGGTGTGGGATGCAAGGAGGGCAACCCTGGAGAGCACTTTTGGGCTGAGCATCAGCTGAAAAAAGGCTCATTCCCCTGTGGATCTCCATCACATGAGCCAGTGAAGTGGGGGCCATCCACAGGTTAAAAACCACATTCCTGATGCAAATGAAAAAGCTGACGTGGGCAGAAGCTGCTGTCTGGCAGTGCCAAATTACTTACCTGAAGGAAACCACCGGGACACTCTCCCATCTCCCACCACAGCTGCAGGACGCACCTCTAAAGCAGTCTCCTGATGCATTGAAAAGGCATAGCAAAATGGCAGTGAGAAGAGGGAAATGAGGAGATAGCTGAGGTGCTGTCCCTTCTCCCTCCCTTTCCTCTTCAGAGCACTGAGATTAGCAGGAGGGAGGGCAGCCTCTGTGCCCTCCCCCTCCTGAGGAAAACTGAACCCTGATTTAGCACCTGCTGGCAGATGCTCAGACCATCAAAAGCCGGAGGATACCCTGAGGTGAAGCTCTATTGATGTGTAATACTTTGAACCAATGTATATTTCATTACTGTAGAGAGAGAGAATATGAATCAATAATTCAGGACTAAGGAAAGGGGAAGGGATAGTTTGGAACCATTGCTGAAGGATGCATTTCACTTTTTCAAATGCTTAAACTCTGTGTTTTTTCCAAAGACCGCCTTAATTATATACCTACAGTCTTTGCAGTAAAGTCTTAAAGCCACTATACTCATCAGAAGAACAATCATTCCTTACCCCATCACCCTAATCAATGAACAACGTTTAACATAACGTTTCAAACCACAGACTTCCTTCTGGAGATTATCTCTGATCCAGCCTCTCTCTGGAGGCAGGTGAAGAGAGAAGAGAGAGAGAGAAAATGGGTCTGGGAAACACTGTGAGAATAAAAAGCAAACCAATATTAATTGAACAGTAGTCATAAGGAGGGAGGCAATGTAGTTACACTAATTTAATTTTGAACCGAGCCTTGAAGAAGATAAATTAAAGAAGAAAATGAGGAGATAAAGGATTACTGATACAGAAAAAAATAACCCTGATTTTTCAGTGAAGCAAAACAGGCTGCTTTTTCTGAAGCATTAAGCTGAGATCTCAATTTCCAGCTGGAGGTATCTGGAATTTCTGTAATTTCAAAGGGTTTAGAAGAAAACTATTTTGCAAAACATGTGCCTGTTTGCTTGGAAATACTGTTCCAAACTGTTTATTTCTCAAAATATTTTTTTGAAATTGTTGAAATATCTTGTTTCCAAAGGCATAAATTTCAATAAAAATCTTCTGATATGGGGGTTAGAACATCTTTATCACACTAAATTTTAGAGATGGTTTTTGAATTGTTAAATGGTGGTATCAAAATGAAACACTTTACCTCACCACTTTAATTTTTTTTTAATATAGATTTAGGCTGTTCCTTCATATTGCTTGGTTTTGTCCTGAAAAATTGCACAAGAAGTTATCCTAATGTGTTTTCTCCCTTTGTGATAATCTGTGCAAGAAGAGCAACATGACACGTTACTTGAAGTGGCAAGACACTGGATTGGTACACATTTTCTTCCATGGACTGCACTGAAAACATTTATCTTGTCCAAGTGGGAGAAGCTGGTTTTAAAGACAAAACTTAGTATCAACCATATGTGTAAAACAGGAGTACCAGTTCTTGTGATTCATTTGTAAAATGTGCATCTCTGTGAGCACTCATTTGTTCAGTGAGAAGCAGAACAAAGGCTGGAATATCTCTTTAGATTTTCTTAAGGGAGAAAAAAAGAAGAAGAAAAAAGAAAAGATAGCCTGAGGTGTATTTAATTTGGCGAATATAAAAGTACAGGCATAAGTAGGTTAACTTTAAGCTGACAAGGCAGGGTTAGTCATTAATTAATTAAGTTTGCAAATTAGCTGCTGACAAAATTTCCACTAACTTTAGCAGAATTCGGTTGCCACTCCAGGTGCTTTCACAGGAGACTTTTTAAATTGAAAGACAAAGAATAAAGGACATTAAGTAGTTCAGTGTTTGTTACAGCTGGAATCAACCTGACACACTTAAGACAATAAATTTGGAGTGTTTTCTGAGGCTTTCCCAGCTCCTCTAGCATACTGGGCTGACTGGTCACGGCTTGACTGCCCTCAGTACTGGGGAGTTGGTACATCCCGGGGATCATACCTGCCTCTGTGGTTCACCTGAAGTCATGTATTTGCTTCTTTTAATGCTTCTTCACTTAATTTCTTTGTAGATTCATTCACAGGACTCATCAACATAATGACTGACATCATTTGGCGCTACACTGGAGATTTTATGGCCCCTGATATCGTTTGCAGGGTCGTTCGCTACTTCCAGGTATAAAAACCTCGTGCTTTGTGTCCCCACAGCAGTAAACTCTGACAAAAATGCTGTATAGAAGTTTTTCCAGCAGCAAAAGTGCTAAGTACTGGAAATGTTCATTTAAAGGTGAAACATGTCTAGTTAAAGCATATTAAATATTTTAACTGTTGTGGATAGGAAAAAGGAAAAATAGCAGGGTGAATATTGTTCGGTGGGGGGGGGGGGGGTTGCTTTTTTTTTCCCATAAGTTTTGAAACATCCTAGTTCAGAGTTCTCGCTGACATCATCTTCTGCAATAGGTACATCTCAACTGGTGTCTCGTTATACTTTCTGCCCCAGGTGGTCCTTCTCTATGCCTCGACTTACGTCCTCGTGTCACTAAGCATAGACCGCTATCATGCCATAGTTTATCCCATGAAGTTCTTGCAAGGAGGTAGGAGAATTTCGATACCTTGTTATTGCTATAGATACTATTGTATAATTTTTTTTTAGTTTTCAAAATTCTTAACCTTGTTGCTATGAATTATTCATTCCTGCTCTGGCTACATTTGAACTCTGTTACAGTTTTCCAAATGACGAAGGAGCTGTGGTTTCAAGATTTATTAAACTCCACTTAGCCTTCAGCAGTTTTTATAAGTATTGTGTTAGCAAAGAATGAAATGACATTTTAAAAAGTATAGTGGTTTTCATTATCTTCCAGCATTTTTAGAAGGTTATTAGGGGCAAAAGCTATCCCTTGTATCACTACACTGACTGTAGGAGCTGCAACATCTATACTCTCTATTTATTCACGTTAAAAAATAACTTGTTTGGAGGGTGTGGTACTCGAATTTATGCAATAGTTTGATACATATTCAAAAGATATAGCATATAAGTTTGGATATCTACTGTTTCTTATAATTTCTTCTGTTTGTTTGGTTTCAGGTTTTTTTACAGCACTCAGATGTGTCCTGGCTTCTTAGCAGTATAGTTTAAAGAAAATTATTTCTTTCCTACAGAGCCAAAGTGTAGTGTTAAGTATGTTTCACTGGGTGAAGAAACAGAAATAGCAGGTGGGGAGGAAGAAGAACAGTTACAAGAACCATGAGGTCTGGAGGATGCGCTTTAATCAGATGCAAATATCATTCTTGTTTTGGAGTAATGATGGCTTTTGCCAGACAGCTCTATTCAGGGGATCAGATTAATGGTCCTTCCTGGCCTTAAAAACCTGTGAGTCAATCACAGCTGAGGCAGTGGTGCAGCTTTGGCAGATGTTAAGGTCTGAAAGCTTCAAATACTTGTGTGAAATTTAGCTTTATATTCCCCAGTGTGCAGATCAGCTCTTTCAGAACGGGGAGATGGATATCAAGGTTTTCTCAGGGGGCTCTGGGAAGGGTGGCATTGCTCTACAGATCCTGCAGGAGGGCTCATAACACAGGTGGGGCGGGGGCTCATATACGTGCTGGCTGAGCAGGATGAGCTGTGGGACAGACCCGCTGGCATTTCTTCCTCATGCATGGTACAGGAAAAGCAGCACTTGTTAAAGCACCGCCTGGGCATAGTAAAGAATTTTATGGTTAATCTTTGAAAAGCACTTTGAAGTGGAAACAAACCCACTACAAATCACTTCAAATCTTCATAAAAGCTTTTTTTAAAATCCCATTTCCTATACCTATATCATAAAGTTTTTTGGTTTTTTTTTTTAAGACTGGGGAAGAGCAGACATTGCCCCCAGTCAAGGGTAGCAGAGCCATCAGCTGGGTGCAGCTCTAGTCAGGGAAAAATGTCACAAGCAGAGAGACCACTGACAAAACCCACCTGCTTCTTTCAAGGGCTGGCTTGCACAAACTGGCTTGCACTGTTGCACAAACAAAGACCATGTTTAAAGGAAAAAAGAAGGCAGCTGCAAATCCAAAAGAAGGCTCTAGAGAGGTATATTTATCACAGAAACTTTCTGCAATATACATAAAATAATCACCTTTTGCACCCAGCTATTTCTTGCAGAGGTGCCATGTGGGATGCTTTTGAAATGCCCTCTTAGCTATTCTGCAGATAGAGAACAAAGAGACTTACAAATCTTTGTCATTGGTGATGACACAGAGGAACTTCACGAACAGTTCTGAGTCAACCTGTGGCAAATTTCTTTCAAAATGAAACACTCATCCCCCTGAAATCCTTCAATCAAGAAACAAAAGAGTTCTTTCTTCTCACTGATTAAAAAAATTTATGTTTCTGTGTAGCCTTGAAATATCATTTTAGAAAAAAAAATCAAACATTTCACTTTGAAAATGTCAAACCATTTTTTTAATTGCAGTTTAGTTACTAGCCTCAAGTCCTGTTAAAAAGCATTTGCAATAAGCTGTTCTTCGCATGGTTTTTAAGAAAACAAACTTCAACAGCTGAATATTTTATACTTTGCAGATACATAAATGACCACAGAAATTGCAGGATGGGAAAGAAGCATGATTTCTAATCCTAAAGCTTTTACTATGAGACACCTAATTCTACAACCAAAAGGGTATAAATAACAAACTGTAAAATAAAGATAAAAAAGAAAAGAAACTGAGGCATTATAGATGAAAATATTTTGTGAATACTTCATCATGTTGAAAAGGTATTTGCAAATAAGAAGCAAACTGAACAACTGGCGAAAAAAGAACCACTTAAGTAAAAGACAAAACCTGAAAAGATGTAAACTGATCCTTGCATGGCTTTGGGCTGAAAACAGTGCTATCACTGAGATTCTGGAACAGCTCTGCTCTCTCTGGATTTGAAACCTAATTTTCAAGTGGCACTCAGTTTATCAAAGGATTGCATAGCATTGACATTCTTGGTGGCAGGAAGCAAAGATCCTTCCACGAGGTGACTCCCTGTCCCAGTTGCTGGGAGCAGAGGGATGTGCTCAAACCCATTGTCACAGTGTGCTGATGGTGGGAGCGGAGCAGAGGGGACAGTCACATCTTTTAGGAGAGTCAGAGCCAGACCTCACAACTGAGATTCCCACCCCAACCCTGGGAGCTGGTCATGGCCACCCCAGTATGAAAAACTCTTAAGGAAAATGCTCAGACTGGTTGAATAGAATATTGTATTTCAAAAGCTGTTGTTTTATTTCATTTATAAGTGATATAGCTCTAGTTATGTGATTTGCTGGCATTTAGAGCATATTAGAGCAATTATTAAAAATGCAGCATAAAAAAGCCCTGCTGATGAGGCAGAAAATTAACATTATTCTGATAAAACAAAAATCTGCTTACCTATCAGAGCCCTGTAAAGCCCTTTAGACTAGCAAGGCCATATTCTACCAAATAGAAGGGACATATAAAAATAAGAAGAAATGAACACTGCAGAAAATGTACTGTGAAACACAAAGATACAATATTACTCTTGCCCAACCCAAATTGCTCAGTTCTGTTCAAATTAAGGTCATGCTATACAGTACAAAAAAAAAAAAGGTTTCTTCTCCAGCTCTGATCTTTTTCAGTTAGAAAAAACAGGTGGACCCCACTGAGGCTTGCATGATTGTGGTTTAAGTAGTAAGCTCACATTTGAAATGTTCTTTCTTTCAGGAAATATCTTGCAAAATTTATTCTTGATATTCCTTTTGCTAAGTTTATTCTGTTATGCTTTGGGAAACTTCACAGTTCTCTTTTGCCTGTACAATATTTATAGCCTTAATCTAACCCTCTCACTTACGCAGATGTCATCAGAGTTCCCTTAAGCCCTAGATTAGCAAGACCATACTTTGCTGAACGTGGGTAGCATTTAAAAATGAGCAGGATAACTGAGTATTTGCAACCGATGTTTTATAAAGCATAAAATTACTTTTTGAATGTTTCGCCCACATGCTTTTGTATTGCTCTTTGAGCTTCGAGGAGGAAAGACATTCTTCTTGATATGCATAATTTAAAGTGATTTTCTATTTCACACACACAACCTCGGGTATTTTTTAGGACAATAAAGTATTTGAACACTAAAGCTTCCCAGATCAAAAAAATCTGTCCCCATCTGTTCCTCTCGCAGTCTGGCTGAGGAGGAATAACTGTCACTGAGAATCATAGGTACTCCACATATCAGCCCTTTTTCCACACACTTTTCAGCTAGAGCTAACTGGATTTTAGCCAGAAGATGCAAGTTTTTAAAAATTAAAGCCTTGGGACTTTTTGCTCCAACCCATTGATATTTACAAAATCCGGTGGGTGCCACTAGGCATCACTTGGTTTCCCACCTGTTTTTCCCCACTTGGCCGTGGCCAGAAACGAAGAGGATGAAGTAACCCAAACCTGATGGAGGTTTTGGGATCCTTCAGCTCCTGTTCTTCACCATAAAGGGCAGCAGGATCTCCCAGTTCCTGTATTTTGCAGCAGCTAAAACAGTGCTGGGCACTTGAGCACCATCCTCTGCCCTGTCTCATGGTTAGCAGTCCACTCTTGGCATGACTTGGGGTTATCAACAGGAGCTGGGTTTGGTCCCCACTATGATACAGAGAAGTTCAGGGGATGCCCAGGGTCTTCAGGTCCACGTTTCTTTGGGAAAGTAAAGTTGCAGCTGGAGTTAAAAGCAGATGGTTATGCAGTCTTGTTCTGATCCTGAATGGAGGCATTTTCTTTTTCGTTATAGGAAATGTTTTGCAATCTTTCTCCCTTCAAGGTGCATCACTAGGCATGCAGTAGGGCAGGCCTGTGGTCTTTTACACGCATTCATGATGTTCTCTTGGTGGCAGAGAGGTACCATTTGCATTTCATGTTTCTGACTTACTCACTCCGACCCGTGCCTTTCTTGTGGTGTTTCATATTCAACAGGCCCTAAGCATCCTTAAATAAAACTTGCAAAATACAAGCCCATAATGACACGACAATTTATCATGAGAAAGAGATTAAATCCCTATTCTCCTTTGAAGTCTTTTCAGCATCAGCCAGCTGCAGCCTAAAATTCCTTTTCTTCACAGAATTTCCTCCTCCTCTCTGCCTTTCTGTCAGTAGTGCTGCAAGGGTTCACTCGCACCAACAACCCCACTGACACTGTCTGTTTGACTCTGTTACACAGAAAGACAGGCGAAAGTGCTTATTGGAGTGGCCTGGAGCCTCTCTTTCCTGTTTTCCATACCAACTCTGATTATTTTTGGGAAACGGCAGCTCTCCAATGGGGAAGTGCAGTGCTGGGCTCTCTGGCCTGATGACTCCTACTGGATCCCCTACATGACGATAGTGGCTTTCCTGGTGTACTTCATTCCTCTGATCATTATCAGGTAAGCCTGAAACCCAGTCAGCAAGTGTGTGGTGAAATCTGTCCAGTGTGCAATCAGCTTAATGCTTTAATTTCTACTCATTCATTACAATTTCATTTCCATACCTGCTGCATAGCTGCTTTAGTTTTTATCACATAATACACGGGTCATTGTACTCGCCCTGGGTGTTCTCCTGTGGTATTAACAGCCAGAAACATTTTCTCTGAAAATAGGAATGAATCTCTAAGTGTGTCCACTTATCTCCACAGCTTCAGGCTTGAAAGATATCTTTATAAACCCAGTATGAATATTTATCCATTATTACACAAGATAATTTTAATAGAAGAAAAGGAAACTACACTTAACACTAATTAAACTAAAATTAACTTGAAGTGCTCTTAAGCTTCACAGTACTCAGCAAGTGGTCCTTCACCATGATTGGAAAGAAATCTCCAAGCATGGAAGTTGCCAACCACTCATAAAATATGGACAAATGTAATTCTTCCTGTTTTGTAACAGGAAACCTAAGCTGCAGATATTTGAGCGTGATTTGCCCAAAATCCAAAAGACAGTCTGCAGAATCTGTATTAAACTAAGGTCAACCAATATTGCAGACTGTGCTTAGTGATCAGTGAAGTTTATTGCCTCCCTCTAGGGCACTGTCATGAGCTGCCATTAAACAGAAGTTAACTAGCCACGAGGAGCCACCATTGCAAAAGAGCAGTCAAAATCAGATGTGGAAGGGAGGTGAGGCTCCTTAGCTGCCTCAAAATGCTGCCAGTGGGAGCAAGAGTTCTCAGAAACCTTATTTTTCTTTCTTCCACTAACAAGGTTACAATCATATTTCTTGGTGTCCATCTCTTCCTGTTAGCAGCAAGAAAGACTTGCTGGGACTTCTTTTTTCCCCCCATAATCTGGTGATAGACTGCTTGGACCCTGAGAGAGGAACTATGTTTGCAGTGTCCCTTGGATTTATCTCTTGGTCCATCCACTTTTCCAACAAGTGATGAGCCATGAGTCTCACCTAGCTTCCTGCTTATTAGTACCCCAAGTGAGAGTGGGGTGGGCAGAGGCTGAACTTTTCTAGATGATGACAGGACTGACTACATAACCTAAATAAATGCCTTGAAGTTTATTACTGTTTTATCACAGAGATTAAGTTCTGCAGCTTTTAATGGTAACAAGTTTATCTCTGATAGAATCAAAACCATGTGGTTCTTGAGCTCATCTAGCTGACTTTTTGATATGGATTCAAAATGGAGCAATGTTGCTCCGTAGAGAGAAGAGATGATTTTTACACTTTTCTTGTAATATGTCAGTTTGCTAAACCTTCCATTTTTGTGCCAGATTGCATAAATAAAATTTAAAAAAAAATCTAGAAAGTTCTCCCTAAAGAAAGGACACGACAGCAAGAGAGGAAAAACTATTCCCAAGTTGTCCAATAGCTCTTCCTAGACAGGATCATTCTCTGCATTTTTTCCTGTCTCTGGAAGCCAGCCTAGTGTTCAATATACAAAAAAATATTCTTGGGAATACGCAAATAAAAATGTGGATAGATCTGCAGCCCAGCAGTAGCAGCAAAAACAATAAACATACACTGCACAGACAAAAAGGAATTTAACAGTAAAAAGAAATGGCACTAGAAAACTTTGAGGTTGGCTGTTACTGTGAAAGAGGTTCTTTTATGAGCTTTCTCAAATAGGTAGCAGTTAGGAAATTCTAGCCAGCATCTTAAGTGTTTTAGGAAAAAAAACCCCACAGCCTGCCCAGTTACAGTCATTCCAAAGGTGTGTGAAACATCTCTTTCACACTCAAACATACAGATTTGCATGGTTCGTATTACAGACCAGCCACTCCTTTTACACGCCATCTATACTTGTCTGGTAAGAAAAGGCAAGCTACAGAGCAATAAATACTTCAGAGCTGTTGACATTATGCTCCCCTCCTCCCTGCCAAAGAAAGATATTCAAACCAGATCAGCTCTGTGACTTGCTTTACAGTAAATCCCCAGAAGCAAGAAGGTGATGAAGACATGAGGGGAAAGAGAAAGGCAGTGAAACTGGCATTTCATGAGATTGCCCTGACATCTGAGACATGAATAAAACATCCTAAAATTTTTGTGGCTTTAACCTTAAGCAACTTTCACACAAGAAGTTTATGGCAGGACAGGAACTAAAACCACTGGCTTTGGAGCCAGGGGCAGCAGTGTCCATCACCTGCCCAGAAACATTCCTGGTTTCAGTGTTTGTTAGTACAAATGCTCCTGTGTCCTTGCCAGCAGAAGTCAGATTTTTGACAGGTCCAAAGTGGTCTGGCACTGGAAGGAAGGAAGGGGAGTGGTGCAGAAAAGGATTTATTTTGTGCTTATTCATTTCTAGTTGTCAGTGATACTATTTTCTTCAGAACAGAGAGGATTGTCTAAAACCACAGAAAAAGAGGATTAGCATCAGGGCAAGGTCACCAGAGACATTATGAAAAAATGCCATGCAGTTTGGAAGGAAATGGCTATTTTTTGTAACACTTTAAGTCTCAAGCATATAAGTGAAGGTTGCAGCTTCCCAGCTGATGTATCTGTAAAACATCTGTCAACACCACCTGAAGGTGTGATATCTATTTCTTTAAAAATTATTGGCAGTCCAGGAGTTTAAAGCTAATCCACCTGATGTGGCTGCAGCATACAAATACTCTGGTAAGCAGTTTGTGGCTCAAGAACAGCAGGAATGGCTGTTAACATCTCCAGGGACTCGGTTTCTCTGTAAAAGTTTTGTTCCACCCAATATTTTCAGATGCCCAAGAGGTTTGATGATAAACGAGATGCTATTTCATAAGGGTGAGAGAGAGATCACGTACATCCCAGTTGTGTGTTTCTCTGTCAAGAGATTATTTATAAAAATGAAAGGTGATATTTAATAAATGTAGGAAGGCATTTTGTGATTTTTTTTTAATTTGATGACCTTTAGCCGAAGATGTTATTTAAAAAAGGCCACAACATAACAATGGAGAGAAGATCCATAAATGTGCAACTGAAAAGTCAAGGATCAGTAGAAGAAGCAGTGAATACATATAAGCAGAAGCCAAGGCATATGCCACACTTAGTGAGAAAGCAAGGCAGGGTGCACACAGGGAAAAAAAATAAAACCTCTTCTGCAAGAATTCATATTGTTTGCGCAGCTACTTTATTTTCTCTGCTGAAGCACTCTGATTTAGCTGCCTGGCAGGTGTCTGACGCAATGTGGGACACTGGCTGGCGGAGTTAATTCTTAATTAGTTCTGCTGCCTGAATCTGCTGAAAACCTAACCTCTAGAGCAAAGCATTTCACTGATGACAGCACTTTTTCTGGTGCTGTTCATCTGAAGTGTGTACAAAGGATAAAATCTTACTTTTCAGGTGCAGGACTTAATTCCACACTAGATATGCTGCTTCGGCTGAGCTGTTTTCACTTGTTACAGTCCAGACACCATCATCTTTTAAGCTTCTCTCATCCAGCCCTCAGCTCTCTCAGTAGAGCTGATTTCACGTGCTCCTGACAGCCTTCAACTAACTTGCAGGAGCTGTGTTATTCATAACACTGCAGTCCACGGAATGAATTATTTAGCTGATAACCTTATGCTCACTCTGGAAAACCCTTCCACTGACAAGCTAAACCCCCAGATGTGGTGTGAGCAAACCCTTATAAATTCCAAGCCAAAACATGAACCAGAAGAAAACAGCATTCTCTCCCCCTTGCCCTAAAAAAAAAAAAATATATATATATATGTATATATATACATATATATATATATGTATGTATATAAAGGTAATTTATGAAGAAAACTGCAAACACCTGAAAGATTTTAATACTTCTGAGGTCTATTCCTACCACTTCTTCACAATTTAGAAAATCAGCAATCAGTTATCAAAGAGCTTGTGGTTTTCCAGCAAGTTTTTTTATCGGATTATAATACCAATGAACAAGACCTGAATAATGAAAAGGAAAAGAAAATCTATGATTAGTATTTTTAACCCAAGGGTATGGATATCTTTGAGAGCTGAAAAAAAGTGAAGAATATTTGTTTTTTTCATATTAAAACTTCCCTTGTCCCCAGTGTCTCAGTGTAGTACGGGAAGAGCCACAGATCCGGAGTCAGGTATTTCTTTGCAGTGCTTAAAAATTTGGCCTGTTCCCTCTTATTTGCATTATTCTACCCCTTCTTCTGAAGTTTATATTATCAACTGACCAAACCCTTCATAAAAAGTAGTTAGGGAACCTGCAGTAATTAGTTCTCTCCTCTTCTGGGACAAGTGTCATCATCTATAAACAAAGCCTTTTCTCCTGTGCTGAAATACACCAAGCAAAGCTCAAATGCTACCTGTGATGGTTGAAAACCTCTAGGGTACTGCTCAACAGAGGTTAAATATGGGTCAAATCAAGATTACACACTGCTCTCCTGCAAATATTTGCACCTGGGCCCCTCAGAACCTGTGATGGGGAGACAGAAGAGCTACTGGGTTTCTATTCTGCATTGCTACTCTGTGCCAAAACATAATTATACTCTGGCACTTGAGTATCCAACAATTCTGAGGTCTTTTTAGCTGTTATTCATGATTGCTAAATATATTTTTTATATTTTAACATTATAAATATAATACGTAGACATTTACCTAATATAATTGCAAACTCATGTTTTAAAAAAAAATTGCTAAAGCTCCTCTTGAAGCACAGAGGGAAAAGATAACCATCTGCTCTTTAAAATCTAAATTCCAAAGAGAACATTTGCTTTGGAGCAGCTGAAAAATAATTAGAAGAGAAAAAAAACCAGAATCAGCTAAAGGGAAAAATATGGAATTAAACCCAAGGCATTGCAATGAAATAAAAAATAGATTAAATAAAAGGTATTTCTCTGAATTAAATCAAATAAAGGGACTGGAAATGCCATTAATAAAAATACCAAAGGTCATTTTTTGAACTAGATTCAATACACCCATTCATTTTTGCCTGCAATTTCCATTTCTAAATAAAACCCCTAGATCTTCCACATATGTTCTAATATCTGCCCATCTCTTCACTTACCAATTACGTGTGCCTGCAATGGATTGTTCAGATGAGGTTACTTTTCTCTTTAAACAAATAGTGCTGTAAATTAACTACCATAAAACAAAGCAGCTGCATCGCTTTGCACAGATAAAGTATAAGGAACAATAGGCAATACTGGATGATAAATAGAAGTAATTAACAGGGAGCTTAAGTGCACTTTTTGCCATGGTAAAGGCTCGTTTTACTAGAAAATACTGAGGCTGCATGGGGTGCTGTCATACTGCAATTATTTACTTCTAAAAAATCTGTATTTAAAGAGTGGGCAGATCAATAATGCTTATGATTGTTAATATCAATACATACCTTTACCAGAAGACAGTTTATTAAAAAAAAAAAAAAAGTCTATGAATTAAAAATAAAGATGGGGTGGGATTATTCACAGTTGCATTTGTACGACTAACTACAAGTTATGCATTTACATGGATAAAAAATGCTGTAATTACCAATGAGGCATATTAAACAACACCATTAACTAATAGCAGGCTATGATGAACATACTTCTTAATCCTTTAGAATTTGGATCAAGCTAAATTGTTTTTGGAGAGATGCAAAGAGTTTAATTTCTGAGACACATCCGTAATGTGAGCCATATTTTTGTGTTTTCCTGCCACCTCTCGAGATACGCATTTTATCGGAGTTAGAAAAATCATCACATTTTCAGATCAACAGCACGTCCTTTCTATCCTGCGGTCATCAAAGCCTGAGCAGCTACTTTTCAGAATGGCTTGGATGAATTTTCCATCCAGGTTTGACTTTTCCTCCTGAGTAGCACCCTTTCATTAGTCTCTCACCTACAATCTGGGCTGGAAGACCAGTGTGCTGTGTACTTACAGACAAAAAGAAGCCTGACAACGTCTGGACCTAAAGAACTGCACATCCCATCTCCCAGTGCTTTCAGTGGAGACAAGGGCAAGAAGCATGCAGGCATGTAACATGGGTTGGAACAGAGGTTTGTGGCAATGTGTACCACGTGTTTTTACACCTTGGCAGTGAAGGCTGAGCAGTTCAACGTCCAGAGGAAGAGAACAGAGATTAGGATATGGTTGGAATGGTGCAGACTATTGCCAAACACTCCTCTGAATACCAGTTTGTCATCTGTTCCCTGCTACTCTTTGCTCATCTTTCATTTCATTTTTCAAGTGAGAATTTCTTTGAGATTTGACCAACCTCTGCATCCTCCTCCAGCCGCCTTTTACAAGAAAGGAAGGAGCTACAAATGTATTCTGAAAAAGAGCTGATTTTCCCTTGTAAGAAAAATTCTTCCACAAGTGCCCTCTTTTTACTTCTGTGGCTTTGAAACACACATGCAGTTTCCTGTTATGATCCCATGCTTTAGGTGACAGGTTTCTGGAAAGTCCAGTTTCTGAGTTCCATGCCACCATTGCTGGGGGGAAAAAAAACCAGGTTAGGCACTACTATGAACTGGAGTCCCAGAGAGATCAAATCATAACTGAATAACTGTGGCTGGCACAAGAGTTGCTCAGAAGTCTACTTAGCGTGACAAGTGACTCGTCTTTCCTGACACCCACCCTGAGCATCTTTACACCACCTCCGGTCCACTCCTGATAAGGAAGGCTCCAGTGGCTTCAGAGATAGAGAAATGAAAGGTGAACAGAGGCAAAAACACCCACGCAGATCCACTATGTTGGCAGCACTTTATAAGCTGGTGGATGAAAACAAGAATTCAACTTTCCTCTGGAATTCTAAGAATTAAGGTTTCAAATGAATCAGCATGTAATCTCATATGTGAAATGCCAACGAAAAAGACAGATGCTGTAACTATATCTGGCAAAAGATATGCCCCTACCAGACTCTGCAGCCAAGAGGGCAGGAATTCTGCGGTCAAAGGGAAAGCAAGTGAGAAGCCTGGCTTCATAATTCAACCCTTACAGTATTTTTTCTGGAAGTAGGGAGTCTGAATATTTTGACTACAGAGTTAGGCTCTTTTGTCCTGATGCTTAAGGAACTGTGAACACGTCCTGCTGGACAAAGGAAAATTGCATCAGAGAGGACATTGTTTCAACTGCAAAGAGGTCAGGCTAGGGCTGGCAGGTTAGGAAGAAAAAATAAAGAGGGCTTTTAAGAGCCGGCTGGAAATTTTTTTGCGATGACAACAATTATCATTATAATACATTCTGATTCATTGGAACAATCAAAGGTGAAATGATATGTGAATTTTCCACCATTGTCTGTAAAACGTACAAAGAAACTCTGAGGTATATGAGCTGTTAAATAAACAGGCTCTTGAAAAGCCAGGAGATAAAAGGAAAATGTTCAAATCAGCTGGGAGCCAAGATGGACTTTTGAAGGCATTAAGGAGAGCAAGTTGTAGTCCACAGCAGATGCTTACACACCCCTCACCAGGCAAGGATGCTACTGCCCTGCTGCACGGCCCAGACTGCACTTTGAATTTACAGCTCTCACCTACTGAGCCTGGAAACCAAATGGCTCAAACTTCCATGGACAGGAAACCTCCAAACCTCCATAGTTTTTTGAGCACAAATACTGCCTCTGCAAGCATGTCTAGCAATTGAGGGTGCTGTAGGAAAGACTCGTGTATCAGTCTGAAAGGTCTAGTAAGAATAATGCCTCCTCTGGTAACAAAAACAAGCCATATAACAATAAGACACATTTTTGCCTCTGAAAACACCCTGAAAGCATGTCCTTCATTGCACCTTTTTCACATAAGGATCACTAAGGTTTATGGCAATTAACATCCTCAAGCAGGACATGGGTTCAAGCAGCTCTTCAGCTTGAAGGAATTATTTTTACCTATTCTATATTAAATCAATAGAAGTCCAGATTGGTTATTGCACAGGAAAAGATCATAACTATCCAAGGTCATTGTGTACTAGGAAAGTTTTTATCTTTCAGATTGAAAGTATATAAACCTCTCTAAATATGCAAATTGTGGTGTATCTGGTTTTGAATCATCTAACTCTTCCCATTTATCTGACACTTCTGTCCTCCTTGATTTCCACCACAGGACCCTGAGACCCAAAACTGAACACTGCTGTATTTATTTGCATTTCTCATGGATCTTGACTGTGTAAAATTCCCCAGGATAAAATTTTACTCACCAGCTTTATACTCAGAAAGTAGCAGCAAAATCCAAGTGTACATACAGCAAAACCAGGTCCCTCCCTTGCTTCCCTCATCAGAGCTGGTGTTTGGGGCTGATACTCAGGTGGATTTGGCATTGGCTGGCTGAAAATCACCAATGAGCTCTTGCCTGCAAGATTTTTGGCCAAATCACTGCATTCCTCTGAGCCTCATGTTTGACATCTCTAAAGCTAGGACAACCATAAGGACTTCCATGGTGAAAAGTCTTCAGATCTTCTGAAAAATACTGTGGAAGAGATATATAATATTTATTATTATTACTGTAATTTACTGTTATTATTCCTATGCAGTCCCATCATCTCTGTGAACTCCTTACACATAGGTAAGTGTACTCTTAGAGCACAAATGACTTGGATGTCTGTTAAATTTATTATGCCTGATACCAGCAACTCTTCCTGTTCTGCAGCGTCATCTACTCAATTGTGATTCGAACCATCTGGATGAAGAGCAAAGCTCAGGCTGTCATCATATCCAGCTGTCCTGGTGAGTCTCAGCACACCCGTGACTCCAGCCTTGTGATTCAGTTCCTGCTGATCCTCACAAATTTGGGAGTGCTTGGACATGCAGCGTGACATTGGGCCCCCACTGCTGCAGTGGGAATGGGGTTTCTGTATTTGTTGATTCATAACTCATTTCTACATTACCTACCTTCTTTCCTTTGACACTAAATTCTCTTTAGAGACACAATAGGAAACATCTGTGAGAAAATGCATAAAAAGTAAAAACTACTTATTCTAGAGGTTAGAATTCAAGTTCCTAGAACTTTGTCCATTTCCAGAATAGTTTTTTTCTAGCATATACTAGGCAACACTTTTTCTGTGTTTTCATATGTCCTTGCAAGTCTGAATTTTGCTCAAGACCAGAAATTCCCGGCCACAGAAAGCTATAAAATTATCTGAGTGTTCCATCGCAAGGCTATACATGCCTCAATACTTCAGGAAGATCTACTCTGCTTATATTTCCCCTTTTTATTTTGGGTGGCTCAGGTTTTGATTGTCCAATTTGAGCAGACTTGCAAGTGTCCAAATTTCAGGAACTACTGAGATCCTGACTGATACCAGGGGAAGATGGGGCTGTGAATTCCTGTCCTGCCTGCCAAGGTACACACTGACACATCCACACACCAGTCCTATTCTTTCACTAGCTGGTCTGTTCTTTTCTCAGGTGGCAAAACCTCCACTGGCTACACCAGTCGTGGGTTCATATCCAGGGCAAAAGTGAAAGCGATCAAGTACAGCATTGTAATTATCCTTGGTAAGTGAAAAGCCCCACAGCTGGTAGCTAGGGAGGATGCTGGCAGTAGGGAGCTGCTTTTCCTCAGCAACCTCCATCCTCAGCAACCTCCATCCTCAGCAGACAAAGTAGATGGCTTGGAGAAGGAGCTTTACTTAGACACCTGGCTTGCCTTCTGACCTTGTCCTTCCCCTCTCTTCTGGCTGATACGCTCTTATTTTAGGCACCTGACCTAAGCCTTAAATGAAATTAGATGCACAGCCCCTCATGTGCATAAAGAAACAGATGATGTCTGAAAGGAAAAAAGGAAGGGGTCATCTCTTTCCCATCCAGACTGCTGAAAGATTTGGCAACTGAGTTGTCTTTTAGGCTTAGACAGACTGTATGGCATGTGAGCTTCTGGGGTGGTGCAAGGAAGAGAAAAAGAGGTCAGATGTGCAGCAAATGCATTTGATGTCACGGGTGTGTTGCCTGTTGAGATGAAAAGAATGAGCTCTCCTTTCCCAACTGGGCAGCAGATGACTTAGTGCAGGTGTTCTCTGTCTCCCAGGGAAATGACATTATTCTGATGCAATTAGGTGGCTGATATTCTACCTCAGTAAATAAAGGCAGCATCACACAGGGCTTGTGATTAGCTGCCAGAGACATGCAGGAAAGGAACCGAAGCTGTTTACTCTCAAGGGCTGACAGTTACCCCTTCACACTGAAAAAGAGATTGCTTCTCTTTCCAACTCTATGCAAAATTCACATTGGAGACTACAGTGATAACAGCCACTTGAGTAGCTTAGCTCACTGTCTCCTGCTAGCATCTGCAGACATGAGAGAGGCCAGTGTGATTCATGATTTTCATAAGCCCAAGAACAGCTTCTCCATGTCTGAACTTGTCTGCATGGCAATCAGAGAAAGCTTTTGTCAGACACAGCTACTATTGCAAGACCATCACATGTTGAGCGCTCACATGGATGCTCAGTGTTTCAGCAGACCTTGATGATGTTAGGCACCCAGCATCTCTTGATGTGCAAACAGATTGACACCTAATATCCATGGATTTTTAAAAAAACATTAAAATTCTGCAGTCAATGCTATGATCCACACTCTGACCCTGTGTATTGCTATTTTGCATGTATGTGCATAGACACCCTCTGTTTGGTTGTTCTAGAAAACAGGAGGGGAGCTTACCTTTTCCTTGCACTTTCAGTGAGTGCTCAGCTAACTGCCAGCGAAGAAATTCTGATTAATGCGACAAGAAAGCAGGCACAAGGTCACTCTGCTGTCTCATCTGGATCAGGATGCAATCATGTCTGATTTCACAATTACCTGGGTGTTTGCAACCCAGGTACTTCAGCTCAGTTGAGTGAACTGCCTGTCCCAGCATTTCTATGCAAATCCTGAATCAAAAGCCTTTGTGAGAAGAGATGGCATAGAAATTTGTGAGGGACAGATTAATTCCCTATGCCTGCAAATAAAGCTAGACCTGTGGCCTTTTCTTCTCTATCACCTCTGAACAAAAGCAGAGACTGTGAGCAGTACAGTCCTCTCTTCCTCAAATTCATCTCTCAAATGGCAGTTCAGGGAATTAGGAGAATCTTGTGCACACTCCATGTACACAGCACCTCCAGCCAGCATGCCAAATGACATGTCGGTTTGCCGTAACGCAGTGTGAAAGAGTGTCATTCCTTGCTCCTGGGTGTCTGAGAACCTTATTTTAATAGGTGGCTGTGACAGGCAGTGCTGTCACGGAGCGGCACTTTGGCTGTGTGTACATTTAGATTGGCTGCTCACTCCGGGGACCATTAAAAGAGCACTTCACTATAACTGATGATGCTTTAACTGGCTACCTATTTACCCTTTATGTGTTGTGTAGTGTTCAGAAGTGTCTCAATATGTCTAGAGGGAGCACTCTAAACACTTAGAGAAACACACATAATATATTTTATAGGCATTAAAATAAAAATAAAGACAAATAAAAGCACAATCTAATAACTATTCTCTTAAATAAGGTCCTGAATGGGGAGAGGTGTTTTTTTTGCATGAACAAATATTTATGTGTTATGACAGTCTCTCCAAGAGCGTGTAATTACCTCCCTAAATTGCTAAACTATCCAATGTCAACCTCTTCCTCTCTCTGTCTCTTCTGCAGCATTTGTTCTCTGTTGGAGCCCTTACTTTCTTTTTGATATCCTGGACAACTTCAACATACTCCCTGAGACCAAAGAGCGCTTCTACGCATCTGTGATTATTCAGAACCTGCCAGCCTTGAACAGTGCCATCAACCCCCTCATCTACTGCTTCTTCAGCAACAGCCTCTGCCCCCCTTTCGAGTATTGCTCCTTTATTGTCACTCTGACTACCCCTAAGAAGGGAGGGAACACATAAACACAGTCCCTAAATTGATGAACTATTTTTGACTCCTTTAATTCTGACCATTCTTTATTTTTTGTAGGGAAAGAAGAACTCAAAGGCTGGAGGGGACTTTCCGGGACAGGAACGATGGAGGGCAGGAGATGCAGATCCTGCCCAAACCAGAATACATCTAGCACAGACAATGCTCTGCAAAGCCACAGTGGCACCTGTACAGAGGAAAAGAAAGGTCCTGAATAAGCCCTGTGCACTGCAAACTGGGTGGACACCGACTGGCAAGTGCCCACACCTTGTGCTCTTGTGTACTCTATAGCACATATATTTTGGATGGGCACTGCAGATTCATCAATTGCACACTGCCAGTGCCAAGCTCAGTATGAGGGGTTTGCATGCCTCTGTTCTGAGGCTTCATCTCGACCCGCTGTTTAAAACAAGCTGTAATCTTTGTGCTCCAAACAGCAAAAATAATTGTAAATGGTGTCTAGTCAGAATTTTCTCCATTTTTCAGGAGTCACTAAAAGCGACCTACTGTACCATCTGGCTCATGTAATTGATAGAGTGTTTACAAGTAATTACAGAGCAAGGACCCCTGGTTAAAATGAAAACACAGGCACTTTTCCAATGAGAAGACACCATTGTCACTCTGTGTAATTATATCTGGGTTTCATACAGAACCACTTACAAAGTCATAGCCCGAGAAGAGGGGAATGAAGGGCTGGGATACTGCCTGCCACCTCACCTGGTCCACCTTCTCAGCTCACACCAGCTTCACTCTCCCTGTAGCTCTTCCTCCCTTTTCCAGTGTGATATTTCCCTGCTGTTCTACCTTGGCACATCAGTGGCACCCCAGTGTCCCAGCAGGACTCAACACGACACATCCGGACAGCCATTTATTTCTGAGCTACAAGTGAGTGGTTCAGCAGCCCCTCCCAGACCCAATGGTGCATCCCATGTGCAGAGCCTTCCATGTTTCTGTGGCAAAGGCCCTGAGCAATCTCCTCAGGATCCAACGGGGAGCTGCCATGCAGGGCACTTAGCCAGCGCAGATCTATCTCACCACCCACACGGCAGCATTTCCCTATCCTGTGCCCTCTGTAAATCATCCCCATCACTTAAATCATGCAGGGAACCAAACATATCATTGCACAAACTCAGAGGTGGAAAAAAACCCCAAGTGAAACCATAAAACTCAAATTAAATTTAGAAAAAAATCATCCGTTAATGGACCAGTCTTGTGAACTCCTTGTAGGTTTCACAGAGCACCGATGGTCCAGCACAGCTTTGCTGCAGGGAGCCCAAGCAGCTGGGCATCCTCTTTCCCCAGCCCTTGGGGAATCCTCCCACCACACTGTTCTCAAATGTAAGGAAAAATTTCTCATGCAGGTGGGGGGGGTGTGATATTAACTTCAATGTTCATTTTACAATACAAGGCAGCTTGAAGTGTTTCTATTAAAAATGCACTCTAACCAGCTGTATGGCAAGCGAGTTGGTTTCCTCTCGGTGAAAAAATTGTTCTTACTTAAGCGGACTCAGTTTAAAAAGGGGTTTTTATTATTATGATCTTTTGCAATGCGTTTGTTCCCTGTAAAGCAAGAACTGAATAAAATTTATTTATAATTGCCTATATTACAAAAATACTTTTTCCTAAGTAGGAGATCTATAAAATCATGGGGCTTTATGTTCTCAGGAAAATAAATAAGGTGTCTCTTTTTATTACCATGAAGTTCTGTTATTTAGACTTCATGTCTAAATTTTGCTACTGCGTAATTAAAACTATGAATCTGCAGCAGCCTTTACAGCAGAAACCTTGGATAGACTGTATATAAGAACTAGGCAATATTTTTTTTCCCATGGGCATGTAATAACTTTCCTAAAATTGGACTCCTTGGTTTAAGCTTCATAGATTGTGGATTTTAACTTTTTCATCTGGTACATATACACTGGCTACCTACTTTTGAACAATTAATGGAGTTTGTAGACTTAATACCTGGAAATCAGATAACATTTCTGAGCAGTACTTTGATTTGCAAATTTAATATGACTCTATTTCACTAAAATTTACATAATATTCACTGGGGCTACTACATGAATTATCCCATCTGTCTAAATTAAGCATATGCATGAGTTAATGTAGGACTCGGGACTGAAATAATGTCATAATCCATTTATTTTCAAGGAAACAGCTTTTTGTTTGATCCATTATTGTACTATGTACCATTTACAAGTTGTTCTTATCATTTTTCTTCTGGACATGATTGTGATGCCTTTTCTCATATCAGAATCCTTCAGTTTAAATGGCCTCACACTGCTTTTGTGTGTGCACTTCCAAGTGGTTAAATATAGGAATAAATAATTTATCTTATATTCTATGCTGCTTTCTTACTGTGCAGGAGATGGCATTTTACTACCTTTTTCTATTCTACACATCTTCTGTTGTAAAGCTGAATTTTTCCATTAGTCTGGAAAACGCTTGCACTGTCCTTTGGCTCTGGGGAGAGAGGTTTAGGGAATTTCATCTGTCGCCAGTAGGTTTCTTATTCCATTTGTGCAACTCGCTCTGTATCCGTTGACTGTTTAGTGGCTTAATGGTGCCAGAGCTGTTCCAACAGACCCCACACTTAGGAGGAGGCAGCAAAAGCCAGTGTCAGTGTCTGATTGCCCAGAGAGGAAGTCTGAACACAACAAGAAGAGGGCACCCAGCTGGTTTGTCCGTGACAGCCCAGGAGGAGCTCTGGTTTTCAACAGCCTTAACACTTCAAGAGGCATCTGTGAGATCTTTCTGACATTCCCACAGCAACCAGAAATATTTATATGCATGACTGCTAGGACATAAAGTCTTGTATGATTATAAAGTCCTATATGATTGCAGAGTCCCAAGAAGCATGAAAAATCAGATACTCATCCCTCAGAGCAGTCGCATCAGACAACATAGGATTAGGATATTTTTCAAACAAACACTAATCCAAGAAAATAGAAAATGTATGCTTTCTGTGCAAGTTTCAAATTAAATCTGAATGAGGAAGCTATTTAAATCTCTTTTGGATATTTTTGATGTAATTTAAAGTTCAATTTCTTAGACCAGATTTCCATCTCTTGCTAAAAGTGTAAAGCAGTATTTTGCCTTTCAACTCAGTTTTGCCTCAGAAATTTCTGTCTCCTCTTTTTGTTTGTACTTTGAAAAAACTAATTCAAGGCAGCAAAATTCAACATTGCCCATTGTGACCATTGAAGAACATCAAAGCTACCTAGAAACATGATGCACCCTCCTGCACACTGCCAACCCAGTGCTTAGAGGTGCAGATATTATCAGTCCAAGAAAAAAAAGAAAATGTAGCCACTACTTTGTTGTTTGTATGTTTGGGGCTCTTTTTGAAAGATCTTTTTCATGGAAAAATAACTACACTTCTTTTACACAGGATGATTTGACTTCCTCAGAGCAACAAAGAAAATTTTTCCTCATGCATCTCCAATTTTTGCAAGGCATGAATGAATGAAGGTCCATACTCCACAAGTTACCTAAGCATTTAAATATGAATTGTTTTAGTGGGAATCAGGCACATGTCATCATGGAAGTGGACATACAAAACATGCTTTTGGAGTATTAGCTATTGCAAGTGCCAGACCTCTACTAATATCAGTCTCTAAAGACACATAAGCAGAAGTAAAAGCAAGTCTAGCACTTATTTTAGTTCAAGCCCTGGCGTTTGAATACCAGAAAGCTTTATGTCTATTCAGATGACATATTTTCTTGACAATACAAGATGCAGGAAATCAGGAAAGTCTTCTCTCAAACCATAGGCCCCTATGAAAAACAAAGGAAAAATAACCCAACCCTGCAACTCTGGCAAAGAATTTCTCAAGATATGAGCACTTTGGGGTAACTCTGAGCCAAGATAACTGAGTCTCTTGGCTGTCTTTACGAGGAATACGCTTGCTGGTAAGATGCCTCAAGTTCAGTGTCCCTTCAGAAGTCCTAATTCACTGTTTGTGCAGATATGTTTCAGACAAGAACCCAGAAAGCACCACGCTACCTGCCACTTCACTTTACCCCTCACAAGGACTGCATGTACTTTTCAGAAATATTTGATGGAAACAGAGCAACAAAAGAAAGAAATTGTAGAAAGTACACTAAAAAAAAAAAACAAACTGTGTACATATATGCTGTGGGCACAAGTGCCTTTTGTCAAGAGAGGAATCATTCCACAAATAAAAATAAATTGGTGTAGAAGCTATCTGTACCTTCCAACACAGCGCCTTGGTGCTTACAGGAGCAGAGATTTTAGTTTATTCATCAACCTTGAGAAATGTGATTAATTTGTGGAGTAAATGCAATTTTTAGTGAAAGGTTAAATATGCTTCATTTTCTTTAGCAAACTAATTTATTTTACACGGTGTTTAATTTAGATAAGCATTGTAGCTGAATGGCTCATTAGATAATCCTTTGTCATGTTTGATGGCATCGTATTCTGAGTATGCATAAAATATGGGGGTAGAGGGTTAGGCATACAAACATATGCATGAATTTACAAATAGACATCACTAATTCCTCAGACTGAGTTGGTTATAGTGGTACATAATTAGAATCTTAGCTGTTGATTTAGCCTCAAGCAAGGCAAATGAAAATGGGTTAAAATTCAGCAACTTTAATAAACTAAGCAAAAATTAACAGAGTCTGAGGCATCACATAGAAGGATGATCTTCAGGACCCATACAGCAGAAATGTGATAAGTACAACACTGTGTGTTAATAACCAATTACATCAATTATGAGAAATTCTGTTATGAATTAGGAACTCATCAGCTGGAAATGTCTGAAGAGAAGAAAGCCTTAAGCATCCTCAGCCAGAGGATGCCTGGTTACTGACACCATTGTAGCCAGTGGAGTCAGGGGGCTAATGTGATCCCCACGGGTGTCTGGTGAAGCATTTGTCAGAAGAGCTAAGACTGTGTGAGTGTCACCATTGCTCTCTGTTGCGACCACTCTGTGCTAAACAACGGAAAGAGGGAACGTGTTAAAAAACAATCTGAGATTTTGGTTTTTTGGGGCTGGTAAAATGGAAAGCTGAAAAGGGGTATTTCTGCTGCCCGTTAAGGCAATAATTTCAGCAGGAAGAGGAGAAAAAGGGAAAAAACAACTTAAAAACATGATAAGTCTGCAACAAACCCTGCCCCCAGGAATAATCTGACTATGAATAAATTTGAATAAATTTATCTAATAAAATGATCAGCCTATCCAGACCTTGTTGTATGGGTCAGGAACAAGCTTTGGGGTTATCAGAGAGCCCTTCTAGTTTCAGCTATGGCTGAACTATGTTTTTAGTTTATTGAGATCTAAATCCAAAGCAAGGCAAGGCAAGGTTTTCTCTACAAGCTTTTCAAGGAGACCAGGAGCTGTTCCTCTCATTTTGGATCTTGCTAATGGCCATGCCTCTGTAATGGTGCAGAGAGGAGACCTAACATAAATAGTATCAAAGAGGACTTCTATTTGGAGAGATAATATCTTCTTAAGTCTAGCTGAGAGACCTGGAAAAGCAATGAACTTTCAGGCATGAAAGTGCTCTCCTCATTGCTGCCCTGCCAACTCACATCACAGGTTTCAGGAAAGTACAAGGTAGCAGCTGGCCTTTTTCCTTGTGTTCAGGCTTTCAGGCTGAGATCAATACTGATGAGAGCAGAGTTATACAAGCAGTGCTCCTTGAAGTATAAACCTCTCTCCTTTTTGCTCAAGACACTCGCACTCTTTGGTCTCACACGACAACCTTGTGTTGGAGCAGCAGCCCACAGCTACACTGGTGGCTTGCAGACAACCTGGATCTATTCACCACTATCTGGGTTCCCACTCTACTACCTTCACACTTGCTCATGGTTTTACAAAGAAGTGACTAAAAGCGATTTTATAGTAATTGCATAAGTTGTGTATGGAGTGATGGCAGAATTCAACCTCCTGGGCAGGAAAGACTAATGCCAAAGGGAAAAATTATTGTAACTGTAAATTGATAAAGTGTCCTTAACTTAAAGGATTTGGGTCCCTTAAATGTTTTTCACAGAAAATTAAAGAGAAGTTGGAATCCCTTGATCATGTTAAAAGTTAAAAGGCACTTTACTTAGTTTCTAGGGAGTGAAGACAGACTTTAAAACGATCAAGCAGCAAAATATCACTGAGTCCCATTTGGACCTCACAGCTTAATCTTCTCATTGGGAGGATTACTCCAAGAGTGTTTTTAAAAACCTAGACAGGGGAATTACAGATTTGTATATATGTACTATAAACTGGAAGAAATATGCTCAGTTTTAATATGGCACCAAAATAACAATTTAAAGGTGACTCAGCATTATGGTGTTTATGAGATGCTGTGGGTGTCAGATAATTCCTAGAGGGAAGTCAAATGTCATCAAACACTTGGCAATTCCCAGGACATCCCCCAAAGAATGGGCTGGTAGTGTGGGACAAGGTGTAGGGTCATCTGGAAATAGTTATTGTCAATCAAGCTCTTGCAGCAAATTATTATTTTTGTGAAAACTTTGATTTTGAAGTTTTTTGCATGCAGAGAACATTTTCTGGATCAAACAGAAAAGGGAGGCGCTTCAGCACCACCACGGCCTTGGCCACAGGGTTAAACAATGTGCTTGAGCAAGGTCTTGATGTAGTTTCTCAGATTCAAAATCCCCATGGTTAAAAATAAAGAGACATTTCCTGGCTTCCACTTCCACATGGTGTCCAGTATCCACCCTGTGGTGCTGAACCCCTCAGACTCATCTCATGACTCCCCATTCTAGGGAAAAACCCTCACAGAGGAGCACCCTGGAGCTGTGTTGGGATTTAAGCCCAGCTGGCAACTAAACACTGAGCAGCCGCTCACTCACTCCCCTGCCACCCTGCCCCAGTGGAACAGGGAGGAGAGTCAAAAGTGAAACTTGTGGGCTAAGAATGGTTTAATAATTGAAACAAAGTAAAATCTAATAATAATAATAGTAGTAAATAGAAGAAAAACAAAACAAAAGAGAGAGAGAGAACACCCAAGAGAAACAAGTGATGCACAATAGAGTTGATCACTATCTGCTCACCAGTGTCAAACTCCACCCTCACAACCAGTAATCCTGTCCAGGATAACTCCCTCAGTGTAAATGCTGGGCATGACATTCTATGGAATGGAGTATCTCTTTGGCCAGTTTGGGTCAGCTGCCCTGGCCATGCTCCCTCCCAGCTTCTTGTGCACCTGCTCAGTGGCCGAGCATGAAACACTGAGAAGTCCTTGACTTAGGGTAAGCACTGCTCATCAACAGCCAAAACATCAGTGTGTTATCAACATTATTCTCATACTCAATCCAAACCACATCACTCTACCATCTACTTAGAAAAAATGAACTTTATCTCAGCCAAAACCAGGACAAGCTGCCTCTGCTTTCACACCCCTCTGCAGCTCCTCCCCTCCTTCTCAGCCTATCTTCCCTCCTACACCAAGATTTTCATGTGATTTAGGGTTTCTTGTTGAGTCTGGAGAAATGTCTGCATTCTTAAGAAAAGGAAAAAAAAGAGAAATTTCATGCAAATGAGTCTAACCTGATTCAAGGCGGGGGACATGGCTCTGCCTAAATTTTCTTAAAGATGACTACTTAGCCAGGAAGAATCACTGCAACACGCCATACTGCATGACTACAGTAAACACTCATTTCAAATCCCAAAGCCGTGGGTGAGATACCTAATTAACAATATATGGAGGCAAGCTGTTGATATGGCTCACATAGGGACTCAGTGAGATATCAGAAAGGGCCTGGAGGGAACCCAGCATTACACGTTTGAACCTGTGTATTATTTGGAGCCAGGTTCTCTGTTTATGTAGCTCAGCAGGTTTTTATCACCTTTCACTGAAGATATGGTGGGTTCATTAGCTCAGGCCTACATCCACGTACTGAGGAACGCAAGTGCGAGCCATTCTGAACCATGATCAATCATCAGAAAACAGGCATAATTTTAATTTTGTAATTATGAGAATAATTGCAAAAGATTAGTAGTCTAGCCAGCTGGAGACTTTGCAAAAGCCTGAAGGCAATTAAGCTGCTATATTTTGAAAGTATCTAATCAATTTAATTTCTTTTCTTAGATAAAGCAGCATGAACTTCAGTTTGAATTGTTGGAGGAAGCCTGTTGGGTGATGAATAAATATTTCTGGTAGATTAACCCAGCCCTATCACAAGTCAGGAAGATTCTTTTTATTGGTTTCAGTAGGAGTTGATCAGGCTCTGTTGAGGAAGAGCACAAGACCTGTTTAATGTGTTTACATTTACTATTTCAGGCAGGACTGAACTGATTTAACTGCCACCTCAAAACAAACTGACATTTAAAAAACAGGTTGCAGAGACTTTTTTTCAGGTCGGCCAAGCAAAATGCTAGGAGAAAAATAGTGCGCACTGACACAGAATTATCTAACAAAACACCTAAGAAATGGGATGGGAGGAACCACTGAAATGGTGACAGAGTGGTGAAACAAATAATGCTTGCTTCCTATTGCACAGATCATTCATATTTCTTGAAAGAACGCCCTGATACCCTGCTGAAATTCAGTGGATTCTAATTACACTACAGACAGGAGAGACAGGAATATCATAGGATACCAACAGTCTCGAAACAGCATGTATTTGATGACACTATGGGACACAAATCTTTCCAGGATCATTGCATGAACCTCAGACATGTTCTTGACATTTTTATGGGTTTAGCAGTGATATAACATAATTCCTGGATCACCAAGTATGCTCAGAGTCACACATACAGGAACTACAGGCCGTTTAAGGGAAAATACAATCCTGTCCCTAGTCAAGATCTAAATTCTGACGCATTTCACTGCTTCCCACTGCAAACTGGGATTAGGCAGCATAAAATCCATGCTTTGAAACTCCCAATAGACAAAAAGTCTTAAACTCAATAAAATGTGCTACCCTGCCCTCAGACTGTGACAAAAAGTCATAGATAGGCTTTCAAAAGCGGGCTTGGAGTATTTCACAGGTGTCACTGTCTTCGTGGATAGTTTGGGGATTCACTGTCATCTTCTCTTTGCACCCTGGGGAAACCCTGGTTTCTCTGGGGTAACTTGTACCCTGCACTTGTGTCTGCAGCCTGAGCCCCAGTCTGCAGAGAGAAGGAATCAGACTGCAAAAATCCCAGGAAATATTTACCAAAATGGTCAAAAGCCATGTCCAAGCCCATCATTTGAGTAGCCCTCCATATGGCATGCATGAGGTCACCGGCAAAAAGTCAGGGGCCACAGCACCCTGGTGATTCTACTCCATAGTCAGAGCCGGTTTGGATAGCTCTGCATGCTGCTGCACCCAGCTGCATCCTTAGACACTGCCTCTGCGTATATACCACCCTGCTGTCTAGGAGGCAGTCACACCAACTCTTACATCTGTCTTTTAAGTAAAGTAAAAGCCTTTGGACAAAAGACTCAGCATGCCTGATTGCTTTGCTGTTTGTTCAAGGAAAAGGTGAGCTTCTGGGTAAAAGTGCCCTAGGTGCTTGTCTCTGCCAAGACATTCTCATTTAAGATTAACAATATAGCAATTTGATTTTAATATTTCTATGGTGTAATAAAAGCCACCCACCACTCCATTTCTGCTTCACAAAGCTAATATGACTCAGATAATTAACTCAAAGACAAATGATTATCAAGCTACAGGACATTCACCAGTGGAGTCATTAAACCGTTTAAACACAGAACCACTGCTCTATTGACTGACAATCTTTATATGATTAGCTGAATTCATTTCATGATCTTTTCAGCCAGCAGCACAAAATACGACTGCAGTTTCCCAGTTTTCCTCTTCTGAATTGCTACATTACCTGCCTCTGAAGTTTGAATCACAAGGATTTGTGAAGCTTCTGCTGTTATCTATTAAAGTGATTTATAGTTCATACTATTTCAGGTGGCATACCTGCAAGCAGAGACAGAAGTGGCACTTCTGCTCTAAAGCTGCTTTTAAGTTCTTTAAAGCATTGCTGAAAAGCAGAGGGGGAAAAAAAGACTTTTCAAGTAGAGTGACTATCAGGAAAGTTTGTTTACTACAAACCATAGCTACGATCAGTTCTGCAGCATGACATTTTGGCATACCAAACCCCCACATTTAGGGCTTTCTCCTGCCACCCCATTGCAGCACCATAAATCCCTTACAATGCATCAGAAAACCTCCTGTCACCATGTTGCAGTGTGCTGAAATCCAGAGCAATCCCCGCACACTCCCTGATGGCAGGGGTCTCCTTTCAATCTAATCCTCCAGCTCCACTAGCTATACAGACAAGGGACAGGAGGAAATATGGGGGATTAGTGGGGGACAGGCAGAGCTGGCTGCAGGTGCCCTCTGCCAGGACTGTGCAGGCCAAGAGGGCACTGAGGAACCACATTCCACTGAAGGTCCTTTTCCCAGGGCTCTTGCAATTGCTTTGCTACAGCATTATGCAATCTGAACCCTTTAGGCAGATCAAAAAGAAAGTGGAGAAATATCATATTGATCTGATTCAGTATACTTATCAGTGATTTGAAAATACAAAGGAAATCACTTCTGCTAAGCTATGCAGATGTCGAGCAGATAAACACAGATGAGGGCTGAGTGTTCACAAAAGCAGGACAAGGACATTCAGTAAATTAGTTCCTGTAGAAAAGGTGTGCGAGTACAATCAAGCACCAAACTATGCATCAAGGGGAAGAGAATGTCCTCTCTATTTAGAGAAAGTGGTGCTGTGGTTGCAAAGCCCAAGACTAGAAGGGGACTAGAGATAATAATAATGAACAACAAAGCATGAGCTCCCAGTGTTATCAGGGGCTCAAAGGAGACCAGGGAAAAGAAACAAAGGGTCATTCAATACCCTTCCACACACAATGGGAAGGACATGCATAAAACAAATCACACCTTTTTCAAAAAGCTTTTACAGATTTTGAGTGTTTTTAACCAGTGGAGCGAGTTACCATGAGGAAGAAATACTGGATTTTTCATCTTTGATATTTTCTTATCGAAGTTGAGAAGCTCCTCTTTTATAAGTGCAGTTCAGCAAGCCTTCATCAGTTTACGGTATTTGAAAAGCAGGGTTATATTCTGCATGGCTTTGCCTCATCCCTTCTAGCAACAGTTAGCCATGATGGATACTGGGAGAAAAAAAGGTAAAATGGTTGTCCAGCTTCCAGTGGGATTTGTGCATCCTTGGTTTTGGATAGAAAGAAATTCAAAACCTTGATTGTTAATTCAGAACCAAAAGGAGTCAAGTGCCCCAGTATCTTCTAGGATATGTTAAACTGGCACAGGAGAACCAGTGGATGGGTAAGGTCTGGGTAAAGCAAACTCCCAACCTCACCCCAGCAGGACACAGAGAAAAGAGAACATCTTAAGAGAAGGGATGAGCAGGACCATGGCTGGGTAGCAGAAAGAAACACAGGATTGTGAAGGAGATTTTCTGCTCCTATAGTCGATGGAAATTCTGGTGTTAATATCCAAAGGAACACACAAACATTGCTTAGTTTATCTGGGAGAAAGTTAGAATTTGGACAATCTCGTGATACTATTTAGGCACTGTTGGGACAGTTACCTTATAAGAACAGGAATAAGACATAAAAAAGAGAGATAAAGAACAGACTGTGAAACCAGGCACCTGAATATGTGATGCCCTTCTTAACACTAAATTGCTGTTAAGGAGTCTTACTCAGTTTTCAGGGATTTGGTGACACTCCTATCTATTTTGTCCCATGACCAAGGAACAGAGAGAACGGGACTCAAGGAGAAAGGCAATTACACTTTTAAGTAATCACTAGAAATACATTATTGTAATTAACGTATCAGCATTTGGAATCCATCACTCCTCTCTAACACTTAATCAGTTTAAATCTGTGTAAACTCTTCAATGCTTGACTGAAACAAGCAGCACCTGCAGTTACTGTGGTTCTGGGTGGATTTCAGATTAAAAATAACATGACTAATATCTTTGGAAGCAAAAAGATTTCACAGAAAAGTGATGAAATACCCCTCCCTGCAACATTCATATGTGAATGAATGCCCTGTCATATATTGCTTTTGAGTCTGTCTCCTTTTTCCTTTTCAGATAAACCCAGCCAAGATCACAGTACCGGTAAAACGGGATGTTGTGGGAGATGGTTTCTAACCCCTTTGAGGATGTCAGTTCCTCCTTTTCCTCTTCTAGCGATGGTTCTGGCTTGATTTAAATCTTTGCATGTGGTACTCTGCATGTAGCAAGTAAGAAAAGTGACTTTACATTTTCACAGTGCTGCACAATGATATTACCAATTGCAGTTTTAATCTGCAGTGTGGACTGCTTATGGCTCTATAGCTGAGTCACTGTAACCGCTTGGATCTGCTTTTGTAATTTTGAGAAGGATTTATTTTAAAAAAAAAAAAAGTGCAGGGAGGGAGGAAAGGACTAAACTGGCTCATTGGTTCTTGGCAAACACCTGAGTCTTTTTCTCTTGAATGGAGGCTTAGTGGGCATTAATCCTTCCTGAAGGCAGTGTATTCAGCTGATTCCCATGGGGATCATTGTCCACTGAGACTATTGAGATGTTCTGCCTCAGAAAAACTTGACAACTGGCCTCGTCTAAGTGCCAGGATGCAAGCAGCCAAGCAGCAACTGGCCAGGCTTCCCCTTGAGAGAACCCTGCACCTAGACCAGCAAGGAAAAATCTGTTCCCTCCATGGCTCCAGCAACAACACTGGGGCTCCAACGTGCTTGAGTTATCCTCAAAAGACAGGCTCTCTTTGAAAGGACATGTATATCTGTCAGCATCTCACATGTGGGAGTGCAAGCACAGGGCCTACAAGCAGAAGGCAGGCTGGTAAGGGTCTTCACAAGAGTTAACCTATACTAATATTTAATTCCATTTTCATCTCAGTTTTTTGAGGTCTGAAATTGGAATCACACAAACTAATGGCAAAGTTGTAGTATCAATAAAAATACAGATTTAAGCGTGTTTTCATTTATTCTAATTGGAATAGGGAAACAATATTGTGAATGTTCAGGTGGTTTTTTAAAAAACTTGTTTGTGTTCAACTGCAGCCAGGTTTAGTTTAAATATATTGCTCCATCTTCACCTTCAAGCTCAGACGGTATTTTTTGTTCAATAAGACAGATGTGAAAATAATTCATTACCTGATGTAATACTGGAGGCTGAGGAAATGCATTTATGAATGCTTTAGGGAATTTGTTTACATGCACTCATTCATTGTCTGTGTTACCCAGACTGAACGTCCTTTTTTTTTTTCCCTAAACAAGACATTTGGAGACATTTTGAAGGTTAATTTAGCATTTCTCAAATGTCACCTAAACTCTGAACGATAAAATTGATCTAATTTCTTTTCCACCCTCCACCACAACAAACTCTTAGTAACTTATTCACTTATTCTTTGCGCCATGGTCTCTGCAAACTGGAGACATCTGGAATCAAGCTAAACTCTTGGTTGTGCTGGAATAAATCCCATTTCCTTGTTTTCCTTTGCTTTCTTCATCTTCATTATTTCCATAGAAGATAACAACAGGGCAGACAGTTCCACCTACATTTCCATGCACTTACAGACAAGGGTGCTGAGAAAGAAGGGATGGACATCCTGTAACAGCATTTAGGCTGACATCTTCTTAGACCTTTGGGCAGCAACTTTCCATGGGCTTTGAAGCCAGTGGGTTTTCTCACAGCTGTTGAAGCCAGTCTGAATGCAAAGTGTCATGTCCATCAAGCTGCCAGAAAGAAAACTTTATTCTTGTTAGGGTTGTTTTTAGCCAGACCATTTCTGAGAACCACTAGCATGCTGGGAGGTGGTCGGGACATGCTTGTGGAGGACAGTGGGAGGCCAAACTTCAGCAGCCCTGACAGATCAAATCTGCACCAGGATCACTGAAAGGGTGCACACATCCATGTGCAAATTGCCTGCACACTGTCAAGCCTGATGAGACACCTTTGACTGACAGAAATCTGGAGGCACCAGTGGCAGACTCTTCACACTACACAAATTCCTGCCTCCCTCCTACACAGGGTTGTCCTGCCAAGGTCTCAACCCTGTAGACACACCGAATGAACAAAGATATGGGTGCTGCAGGTACAACCTGTCTCTGGCTAACCTGCATGTTGACATTTTTATATTATTTGAAAGTAGACATAAATACCTAGATTTGTTAGGCTGCAAGTTGAACTTTATCTAAATTCTACAGTTATGTTGCGTAAGTCAAAGATGGTTTAAAGTGAAATCTGGAGCTAAAAGTCTGAACATTAATAAGGGTTAGAATAGACAAAGCTAGCAGCTTAAATATGATTTAAAAATTAGTAGCTAGAGTGGAGACCCCCCAGGTCATGGTATATGAACTATAACAGAAAAATCACAACATTGACTGCAGATTCAGCTGAAACTCCCCCCAAACCTGACCTAAGGGAGTATGAAGACAACAACATTTAATAACAAAACAGTGACCCAGCGAAGAGTGATAACACCCCAGACTCTAATTTGTCTGTTTGTCCATACTGTCACGTGAAGCACGAGGAGTTCAAATTGTAAGGGTGTAATTGCCCAGGAATTTCTTTGTTTGGGGTCCCTCTTTTGAGGCACATGCCTTGAGCTACCAGAGACTGTCGTTGATCTGTGCCAAAAAAGTATTGCCTGACACAGATGAGGGCAGATGTTCAAACTCCAAGTTTCAGTTATTTACACATTTATCAGAAAAACTTGATTCCCACAACTTTCCTCACAGCAAATTCCCAAACAGTATTTCTTTTGCTGTTGAACGTGACTTTGTTTTATTTGGAAATATCAGCCACAATGAGCAAGCTCTGAAATACCAGAGTGAAACAATAGCAAGAGGAAGGGAAGGAAGGCATTCAAAGTTACCAGAAGGAAAACTGCAATTTTCCAATCAGCTCACGAACGAGGGTTCACTGACACACTGACAACTGGAGCTTCAATCAGCCTGCAAAGTCTATTTAATCTAATTTGCTGATGAGATCAGGCCAAGCCTTCCTATTCGTTCTGTTCCTTGATCTAGTGCTAACCACACATATTGCTGAAGCTTGTGCCATCCACCCCTGCACCCTTGGGACTCTCCAAGAACAAGTGTGCGTATGTTGCCTGCTACCCTTTGGTGATAGCACAGAAAAATCCTTTTTTTTTAAAAGTCAGCACTAGTCTAAGAAGACCAAATGTATTACCAAAAGTGCAGTAGAGATAAAACAGCCTTACCAGGGTGCAACTTTAGATAGAAGGAGGCTCATATTGTCTCTGTAACTATAATTACATAAGAGGTATGTAAAACAGCAACATAATTACTCAGCCCAGGCTGTAACTGTGCCTTGGAATTGCACAAAATTGTAGAAAGAAAACAACAAGGAAAGGGTCACTGCAACACATGCCGTTTCCAGGTGAGGTACAGTCAGTTACTATGTAAAAGACTAACAAGACAGGCCAAGAAAGACAGAGAATTTGCAATGGAGAGGTCGGATTTGGATCTGTGCCACAACCACTCAGCCATTCCCCTCCCAAATGGGAAACTGAATTTGAGTTTGGCAGCTCAAAACTCCCACAACCCTTATTTAACCCAATACAAATGATGGCAATGTGATTTATCCCCTGCTCCCCTGCTCTCCTCACCTGCCAGGCAAGGAGGGAGAGGATGAAGGATCATAAGCACATTTCCAAGAGGACAGCATTGCTCCTTGCTGTCTGCGTTTTCCAAAGTGAGCCAGACACTGCCCTTCCATGCGTTGGATCAGTGTAGCACCAGCAGAGCTCTAATTCAGAGAGGTGCTTAAAAATGCAACTTTATCCCACCAATTACCCTTTCTACAAAAGGTCATGCTACCATCTCTCCAACCCCATCCTCCTGCATTCTGTGGGACATTTGCTTCAGGAGGAAAAGGTTTAAGAGCAGGGACACTCCTTTGACATGGTGTCATGAAATTAACTGAGTTGTCTATAACACCACCGATGCCAAAAACACATTTAGGTGTGTATTTGAATGGAGACAGGCTGAGCACCAAAATGCAAGTTCAGTCCATCGGTTCCAGGTACCAGACACTGAGTTGCCTGTGCTGGGGGAGCCCCTCCTTCTCCCATACCCTTCCAGCCCCCCATCCACAGCACACACTACGCCCATGGCAAATTATTTCCCAGAAAGTGAGGAAACCCCTAATCTGAGACCAGAAGGACAAAAGCAGGACCAGGGACTCTTCAGGCAGCTCACTAAGAGGCTCCATGCAGGGCTGAAGGAAAATGGTGCCAACCACACATCTACAGAAAATCCTATCAGCCTCCTCTGCCAGCCACAGCAGCTATTTTTGCTTTGCCACATAAACCGTGATTTGCACAGAATGCTCAGACTTTCCCCCTCAGCTTTCTTTGGGACAATGATGGACTTTCCTAGAGGTTTGTTGAGCTCACACAGTCCCCAGTGTTAATGAAAAGCATCCAGAAAGGGCCATTGTCCAGACTGATGCACCTTAATCCACTGAGCAAGAGGGTCAGTTCCTCCACAGCTCAGCTTCCTCAGCTGGAAGTGAGTCCAGAGAAACATAAGCAGAAGCATGGCTGTAAGAAGCAGGTCTCTTTACTGAACTTTAAAGATTAGATACCTTTCTGAAGCAATTTTTGACCTTCTAAAAATGTCATTCTTATTCATTCAAGCAATTTGCAACATGAAAGTTTAAATATTATGCAGGGGAATCCTTTGTCCTTTTCAAAATGCCGTTATATTCATCAAGACACACAAATCCGTTATTTATATGCCTCTTTTTAATTCTATTTTACTGTAGTACTGAAAGCGAAGTTCATGACCTTTAACTACACTTCGAATTCCTCTTTACTTGCATTGCCTAAAGAGTTTACACCACATTGAGCTTGCTGCAGGGCTCCGAGGCTGTTTCTTTGCCTTCTTTGAAATATACTTGTCTGGAGGTAGGAGCCAGGGCTGTGCTTCCCAGCCCCCTCGCAACTCAAGCAAGAGCCCCACACTTCTGCAATGCTGCCAGTAGTTCTCGGGGCTGCAGCAGGTGAGGGCCCCTTAGCGATACCTGGGCGTCTCTCTGCTCCCCCTCACACTGGCAGAGCAATAAATCAGATCTCTGCTCTCCCTCACCCTGACAGAGCAGTATTAGGGATGCAAATACCACCGTACAGATGCACATGAGGTGGCTTTTCCTCTGACCGGGCAGGATACCGGGACCACTGCAACTCAGAGGCAGTGTCTGTTTAGTATCTGCCTAAACATTCAGGGCCAGCGCTGCTGCAGCTACTTTGCCTTTGTCATTTGAGCTACTGAGATGAAAGCTTTGTGCCTCTGCTTTCATGCCAGCTACAGTCTTTAAATCCCTGCCTGCACAGTCGATATGCTTCCAGCCCTTTACCCGCCCCGTCCTTATTTGTACACAGGCAGCAACACCACATCAAGGAGCATCAGTGCTGCAGGTTTCAGGCTCACTCCTTGTCCCCAGCTGTAAGCCAGCACTTGAAAAAAGAGAGTGTTGAAATCAGCCTAAACCCGAAGGAAAACAGCTATTTCCAGAATGGCAAAATTCCATTACTTTTGCATTTCCATTTAAAGTGGGAATTCTTTTCTGGGTTATGTATTAGCAGCTCATCTAGTTATACAGCTTACAAAGGATAAAACACTGACATAGGAACTTTTACACTCAAATGAGCTATGTTTCTGCAGTTACCTGAGAAAAAACATATGGAGACTATGAAAAGGCAAGAAAAGCAATTTTCTAGAGCTCTGACATACTGAATTTATACAGATAACAGGATATGAAACACTGAACTGAAAGCAAACCCCAGTCACTTTGGACCTGAGATTGAAACTGATGACACGCATTCACTCAGTTCAGTGTTTCCAAATTCCTTGTTGCTGCTGAGCTTCATTCCCAATCAATTAGCAGATGCTACACTGCACTGCCAGGTAACAAACTGATCTCAGTTAGCAAATAAACACTCTTTCAACCAGACAAATGTAATTCAAGTCTTCTAGGTGCCAGGTATGCCGGATGTGTGAGATTCCAGAAACTCCTTCAGGCCTCTGCATAATAGGAGGGCACTGGATCTGTCCCGCTCCATGTGGGCTGCTACTGGGTACTGAGTCATGTTCAACACATCAGTCATTATTTTTTCAGCACTTCAGTGTCTGGGACAACAACTGCTAAAATCTTACAGCTCTGTGCAAGGGAGGTTTATATTGGATACTAGGAAAAATTTCTCTACCAGAAGGGTTGTCAGCCACTGGAACAGGCTGCCCAGGTGGTTGAGTCACCATCCGCAGAGATATTTTAAAAAGGTGTAGATGTGGTGCTTAAGGACATGCTTTAGACTAGGTGGACTTGGCAGTACTAGATTAGTGGTTGGACTCAATGATATTAAGGTTCTTTTTCAACCTAAAAACGACTCTATGATTCTAGAACACACTTGCCCCAGGACAGACACAGCTGACCAGTGCCAGGGTGGGCAGTCTGTACCCAGTACCTGTCCTTCTGGGTGATACAGGTGGCACCTACCTACAGCACTACAAAGCCTGCTTGCTTTGTTCAACACAACCACCTACCAGAACCAAAAGTTTTATTCCCATACTTCCTAGCAATTATCTCCTGACCTCTCTCCAAACCTCTGGCTATTTGAGCTGAAGACCAGAAATTTGCTCCTCTCATATTCAGCACAGTTCAATCACTTTACATTTTGTCCTGGAAAAGGTGACTTATGTCAGTGTTTATGTCAACTTAGCTGTTGACAACACATGAAATGGCATAATGTTGTTCTACCCCTTTCTAGCCATTTCTGCAGTCTGAGGCTTTCCTTTACAGATCACACAGTTGTTTTCTTCTCTTTATATCTGAGGAAGAGTAGGGGGAACGCTAAATAAAAATAACAAAACCTTTACCTTGGGGTATCTCAGACACAGATACAGCTCCACCCTACAATTAAAGCTCATGCCCTCCACCTGTGCATGCACACTCAGGCTGGTGACTGGTCAGGTGATGACCTGCCATGTACCTTATTTATCATGCACCTCTCTGTCACCTCTTAATCAAAACAATCTGAATATAGGCTTGAGCAATTGTCATGAAACATCCAACATTTTATAAATAATGGGAAAAAACTATCTGCAGCTTTAATATGGAGCTTCTCTCCTTGCAACAGGAGAGCTCTCAAGTACAGCTGGTGAGGTATTCAGCTGTGATCAGTTCTCTACCCAGGACACAGTCACAACCTCACAATGCTTATCTTCACAGATGCTCAATTTCGACCAAAACCAGTCTCCACTCTTCACAATTTTAGGCTTTAGGATGTGACTTTGTAACAGACAGCAAGTTTCATAGAGAGCTTGCTAAAGGTTTTCCAGCATGCATGTTTCCTTCACCTTCATCTCTCAGCTGTCGGCTGCACATGTCCACACATAATTTGCACAACCACTTTAGATTAGTTTTAATTTCAGCAACACTAAGTATTACCTTGACCTATTCCTATATCCTGTTCCCCTAAAGCTGCAGTAATGCCTCAGCTAACCGAAGGAGAGGGTGGTGGGGGTAGAGAGCCAGCAGACCACGGTTTCTGGAAGCAACAGCAGTTTGTGGAGCTGCTGACATTGGCTTTGTACTCAGAAAGCAGGCAGCTTTTTGAACTGCCAAAGCTTTCCAAAACAATTGTCTGATAAAATGTACTCTGAGGACAAAGCACTGTGAGGGTACCATGGATGAAAACTCTGATCCAGCATTGTGCCTAACAGTTATCCACTATTTGGTTGCCCTCGGACCACACAGCACACGAGTGTACGCCTAGACACTGGGAAACCTACAAATGTGTCGAAGTTAATCCCTCCAAAACTAGCACAAGCCAGAATTAAGGTCGTGTGTGACAGTTAATTTATTCATTCTTTCTGCATGTGTACATAACACGTTATAGAACAGAATTACTACCACAAAGTATATTTGATTTATATAGCACATGAAATAGGCTGCCCTGATTAACTCCATTTCGTTAGTTTACCTTATCCCAAATGTTCAGTACATGGGCACACACCTTCTGCACTCCACGCTTTTCAGATGTGCTGCCTTAGATTTCTATTTCATACCCATTATCACACCACAAGTTTGCATTAGACACATCAATGAAATCATGTCCTCAACACTCTTGTGAGGAAGCCCATCTTTCCACCCCTATGGACACAGAAGAGGAGTCTTGCATCACCTGAGCTAAACCAATACTTTCCAGTCAAATTTCCTAGTGGCTTCATGGACAGCTGCAAGTGCACAGCCCTTTACAGCAGATTCCACTTGCATCTGTGAAGGAGCCTGAACTGGGAAAGCCTTGTTCACCCTTTTGGTTGACTTAGTTAAACTATCAGCAGATAATAAAGGGGATAAGATATGACTCAACCACACCTTAGGAAATAACCCACTACGTTAGAGAAGCACACATCGCTGTCTCCTCCAGAGCTGTGGGATTCTGCAGGTCAAATACAGACACAAACACACGCTCCATGCCCTTACTGTCCCCAACCTAGTCCCCTTGAACCTGTGCACCTCACAAGATCCACAGAAAGGCCTCAGCTCCACAGCCTGCCTTCCAAGCCTGCACTGATGCTCATGCCTGCAAGCCTACAGGACCTTGGGCTGGACCTACCTGCAGCTCCCTCTGGCTTGTGCCCTTGGGGGTAGGACTCTAGTCCCTGCAGGCCAGAAAGTGATTTGCTAAAGTATCCACAGCTCTTCAAATGACGTTCAGACAGCCTCCTTTTCTTGGTCTTCCCTGCAGCAGGTGCTGGTCCCACCTGTGCTGACTCAGGAAGGGCTGGGAGTGGTCTGCAAGGGCGGCAGCTGAAGCTGCCACCTCTGAGCCCTTGAGCTGCGGGGGTGCCACGAAAGGGGCAGGGAGGTGCATACTCTCCTTGAGCACAACCTGCAGATACAAGGCAGGAGAGGGGCTTTTCTGTCTGGAGTATGAGGATGGAAATAGTATCTCAAAATCAGGCTCCTGCAAACAATGTGTCTTATAGATGCCTTGTAGGCATCTTGATCCTTCCAATGAAAGGTCTCGCTCTGCCTCTTATGCGCAGAGCTGTGGGAAAAGCTCTGAAATACAAGCGCTTTCCAAAGGAAAAAACTAAATAATAGCCCTGTGAACAGTAAAGCCTGCTTTCCTTAACTTCCCCTCCTTTACCATAGTAACCCCCTTTTCCTGTGTCCTCACTACACCTGCACAGAGACAACTGTTGTGCTTGGGGCAGAGGTACTCAGGCAGCTGGGTTCTGCTGCTTTTGCCATGTGGGAGGTAATGTTGATCTCTCTTGCCTTCCTCCTGTGTACCAATTTCACCAAAATCCGTAAGAAATTGTCTATTAGAGCTCTACCTCCCCATCAAATTTCATTTAACTTAGGTGGGAACGCAAAAGTTTTTTGGTGGGGCCTGACAGAGCAGGGCCCTTCTGAAGGTCCAGGATCCCAGGCTCCCATCACTCTAGTTGGACCCAGCCACTGAAAATAGCTGGTTGACTGTCCGTGTATTGCTCCACAATGCCTTCTCTCCTTGGCTGTTCAAAGGTTCCTGTAGCTGTGTGATGAAAGAGACTACAAACTCATCTGAGGTAAAAAAATAAATTTATTTTCCCAGACGAGTTTCATCTGGACCAATCCGTGATCTGGTTTATGGCACTGACTGCATGAAATTTCATGATGGCATGGAGCTGGCTGGGGGGCAATGAATTCATCAGTGGCACTCATGTTTATGCTGTCACGTATGTGGAAATACAGCTTTAGCCAGACAAAATCTTTCCACCCTTTTAATATCACTTACTTTAGAAAGGCTTTAGAAGAAGATTGCATTTAACATTCTCATACCTGTATTTTGCATTAGCCATTTTCTCGAAGTTAAGTCAGCTTTTCATTTCTTCAAATGTTCATCCTTCATTTTATTTTTAATTCAATTTTTTATACAATCAATGAAAAAGAATAATTTATTGATGTTTTTCTCTAATTGAATGTGATTGCTGTGTCTCCCCTCAGCCTTTCAATCTTTCTCGGTCACAGAATAGTTCTGGGAGGTGGTATTACAGCCTGTACAAATTGTGGGTTTAGACTTCAGTAATCCTGAGGAAGTGGAAAATCTCTGCCTCAGGGAAAGTTTAGTTTATCCTCCTCTAAATCCTTCCAAAATCAAACACACATGCTAGTAAACGGATAGTGAAGTTTCATCCAGTGATGAGACTGAATCCAACCACTCATGAAACAAAGCCTGAGTAAATGGGTTCCTGGATGCTGGAAATGTAGACTAAAACCAAGGGCAAGCTCCCTAAAGTTGCTGGAGTGGCACTTGAATGGCATCTCACCTGGCAGTGATACCTGCTATAGATGAAACCTGATAGAACTCTGGCATGCCAGCTGTGCAGGTCAGCACGCTCTGGGTTACCACCCACGGCACAGAATGTGACCTTCCCAGCTCGGAGTGCGTCTCCTGCACGGACCTTGCTACCCATCTTGATCTCACAGCTGTGATTTAGGCAGTCACAAAGGAGTCAGTGAAACTCAGGGTCTGCTTCCAAAGGTACCAGTAATGTCCAGAAAGATTCCCTGCAATGGACTTCTGACCTCTGACTGTGCAGAGACAATCGATACAGAGAACTCAATAAGTTGAGCCAGTAAGGGGTTTTGGCTGCTTTGCTTTTTACCTTGAAATTGTCTCTCTGCTCACATACTCTCTGCTGTCAGCTCAGATGGCAACAGAGAAGGGCAGCCCACAGTCATGTAGTCACCTTACATAAGAAAGTACCAAAGAGCTATCAGGAGAACAGAAACTGATGAAATGTGTCTGTACCGTTCACCCTCAATTCTATTTCCGAATTGTGTGCTTCCTTCATCCTTGGTTCTTAACAAGTGTAATCTGACCCGCCAAAAGAGATCAGTGTGATCTGTAACACTGTCAGAGAGTATCTTCTGACATTTTGGCCACTTTATCAGAGGAAATTGCCCTGATTTATGAAATGTACAGTAAAATTTTCATGTATACTTTCTGTAATTTCCTGTCACAAATTTGCAGAACAAAGTTCCATAAGGAACTGTAGGCGTTTACAGAGTGGTAGCAATATCAAAAGGTTCATCACTGTTGTTATTTATATGTGGAATTTAAATAGGGGAGCGCAGAACAGGTAACTCCATCAGTCTCCTGCTTTGCACCGACAGCTTTTAAATCCCTTTAGTCACAGAGTGGTGTATTACTTTTAACACAAAGGCATTGGATGAAGCACAGTGGTGATAAGGGGATGAAAAAAGGTGGGGGAGGAAGGGGGAAGCACAGTGTGAGGCAATAGGGGAGAGAGGTCCTGTGCCTCACCTCACCGACAGCAAAGGTGACAGCAATCACGCACTGTCTAAGAGGGTCTACATGATTTGAAACAATTCAGAAAACACACCTGTATAAAGATAAACCAAGCAGTTAAGCTGGTAAACAGTAGTGCTATGAAGTGACATCACCAACCACAGACCACTCCAGTTTTGTGGTTTTAAACACACCGGATGTGTCCTCTTCTGTTTCAAAAACTCCGAGAGCAGGAGCAGGCTTTGCTTAGGTCAGATGATCATTAAGTGCAGCTCTTCACAAAAGCTTTCCAACTGAACTGCTTAGCACAGCAGAGCAACACCCTCCTGTTGCTTCTTCAGTCTTTAATGTGCTTTAACATCATTCTTGGAAAGAGAACAAAAAAAGGAGCCTCAGAGTGGTAGGACTGTGCAGTTCTTTATGAGGCAGCAAAAAACAATTAACAAACTCTACTCCAACATCCAAAGCAAAAGGGCAGCTTGAAGCAGTGCTCACTGAGGATCAAGCAATCTTCCTAAAGTAAAAATTTCTTTCTCGAAACGCTTTGAAGATTTACTGTTATTACTACTGTTTGTAACTACTACTTCACACATAGCCTGGGAGTATGCTACTTGTAGGATATCAGTTTCTCTCCCTTCATCTTGGGGTGAAAGTTTCAGTTCAAGTAGCCAATTCTGAGTGACTGACTTGACCAATACTTTTTTTTCTGGAAGCTGGGCCAGGACTGCACACCCTAGAATGAAGGCACACAAAATAATTCATGACTGCTGAAAAGCCATTCCTTCACCTCTTTCGTACTGAAGTTTGTTCATTATGTTTCCAGTGATTAAGAATTCCAACAATCCCTCATTTTATCCAGAGTGCCTCCTCTGCACATTGACTCCTACATTGCTCAGACCAAGTTATACTCCTCTCAAAGGACTGCACAGTACATAACATTTGTCCAAAGTGTCCTTAAGATGCAATCAAAGTCCTTGGGAAACTTGGTCAAACTACCAGCTACTATGACCTAAATAAGATGTCATGCAAATTCCCAGCAGCTCAAAGAAATTCTTAGTAAAGCCCACGTCTGGATTTGCTGCTTAGGGTAGTAGAAATGTAGTCCTCCCTAAGCATGAATCCAGCTCATACTAAATCACTGGTTCAAGAAGTGATTCTTGATTCACACAGAAGACCACATGCTCCGATCATTGGCATAAGCCAAACATTTTGACAATATTTACTAAAACCAGGTCACTTTTGGAAGATAAAAATATCTTCTCAGTTTCAGCTATACAATTTTTCTCAAGTCTATTCTGTTCAGTTTTATCCCATTTCCCAGCATCAAAGTAAACAGAATAAAATGAAAACACAAGAAAAAGAAAAAAACAAGAAGAAAGAGACATTCCAAATTAAGTCTGGCTTTATTGAAACCATGTTTCCTTTTGACAGCCCAGCTGCCCCTTGACATTGCAAATATTTATGCTTTTCAATTTATTTCAATTGAACTTTATTGCTTCACTACTTTCTTATGTGTAAGGACAACCTGACAAAGCAAGCCATCAGTGCTGACAGATTTCTTTCTAAATTCAAATATGAATTCAGTTGCCCATCGAGGGTTCAAAGGAAGGCAGTAAGACAATACATGTCACAAGCTCCTAATTCAAGAGCTTTTTACAGTATCTTTTTATTTCAGGCAAAACCTAATGGATGAAACAAACCTGCAGTTCTTCAAGTAAATAGCCAAGACCTTATTAGTTTAAAAATTAGGTACAGATTCTGTAAGCACCACTTGCTAAGTAGCATTTCATTGGTTTTAAGCATTGAAGGTAGTAAACTCTATAATCAAAATTCTGAAAAAAGAAGTTGTGGAATATGGCTTTTGATCATCTTGTTACCATTTATTCCTTCTCAAAATAATTATTCTTTTTATTTTTCAAGGTCAGGCTGGATGGGACTTTGAGCACCCTGGACTAGTGGGAGGTATCCCTGCTCATGGCAGGAGGTTGGAACTAGATGATCTTTAAGGACCCTTCCAACCCAAACCATTCTACAGTTAAATTATGTAGTAACACAGAAATAGCCAAAGCATATGAAATCAAAGATTCTGTATGCAGCAGCCAGTAGCATGATAACTGCAGCTAAACCCAGCAAGAACCTAGAACAAATAAAATTAAGGTCAAAGAAAACATCTACACCTAGTGCTTTTATACAACTCATGTTTTGAGTCGAATGGCCTTTGAAATACCCCAGGAATGTAAAAATTTCTGCTCAATGCATTTACTAAGCTTGATTCTAACTTTAGCTTTTTCAAAATTTTTTAATAAGCAGTAGAAGATAAACTTCTCCAGCTGTAGATGCATTACCTTTTAACATTCCAAATTAAAGAAAAGCAATACAGCAATTCAAACACCATCATAAAACTAATTTAGGAAAAACATAGGAGACATCCTACTCTGGGCTATTTTCAGGCTTGCTACCTTGCTTTAGCCAAGAAAAAAACCAAAGTAGGACTTTCAGAAATAGTTAAACTATAAAAGCCAATACTTCAGAAGAGGGTAGGATTTTTTTGCAGAGCTCAGGCAGAGATACCTACAGCAGAACACTAACTGCCAGCAAATAATGTTTGCTAACAGCATCCCAAGACACTCTAGGGACTTGTAGTCAGAGAAGCTGAGCAACTGGCTGCTCAGTAACACGAAGATGATACTGTTCAGGTGCTCAAACACAGTCATTATTAGTAATGGAAGAAAGAATTTGGTGCACTGGCTTTGAAAATAAGCTTGGTCAAGCCTAAAAAAACGAACCACAGCAATCTGTTTCCTTTCAGGTGAACACTTAAAGGAGAGAAATTTTCCTGTTGCAGGCTCAGTATCACCTTTAAATGAGATCCAGTCAGTGTTCTCACATTCTTCAGGCTAAAAACTGGATCTCATCCTTCCTACCAAACAGGCAAAAAAAAAATGCTGCTTGCACTCAAGACTCAATTTAAACATTAATAACCTTGACAGGGTGGAAGACTGGCCACAGGAATCTTCCCTGAATCCTCAGCCAGATATGAAATCAATATTACTCATTCACTCTGTGTTTTCTATCCATATCTCATGATCTATTGGCAATAAGTGTTCTATACATGCTGTAACAGGAAGTAATAAAGTTGTTGAACTACTACATGATGAAACGACTCAAACAACTGATGATTTCAGACATTACATGAATTACATCAATAATGGAGAATTACAGCATGAGATCAGAAACAAGCCAGTTTGCTGAGAAGGAGATTCTGCCTAACCCCGTAAATCCTCCTATTACTCTGGTCCAACCTAAAAGGTCAGCCTAAAGCTCCTCTACAAACAGTTTATCACAACGCTTGACTTAGATTTTGTACTGAAATAAAAGTGCTTATATTGTACACCCACAGCTGGGAATTTATTGTAGCAGTGAGAGGTTTCACTACCCAAGCAAATTCTGCACAGCTGACCAGCTCTTACATCTAGAACTTCTGCGTGCCATGCAGAAAAACAATGCTGGTTTCTGACAGCCCTGTGTTTATACTCTTACATATCTGCTTTTGCTAAAGGAGTTTTCTTCACTTGGAGCAAGTCCTGTGTTGTGGAACTCCGTGTCTTAATCATAAAAATCCAGGAGATTGATTCAATTTCACTGTCTCAACTGAACTGCAAAAAAAGGCAAAAGAACATTTTTTTTAAATGGTGCATGAATAGGATGAAGTGCAGGGCAGTACTGAAGAGGACTTAGCACCCTCATTTCACAAAGGTGCTTCGTTTGGACACCATACTAAATATTAAGCTTGCACAAGTATCAGAAGTTTGATACCAAATTGTAATTGTGCCCATTGTACTGAAGAAACTTAATGCAAAGCAAGCAATATTTCAGATTCCAGTAGACAAATCTGTATGATTGTCATAGTTTAACCCAAGGCAGCAGCCAAGGCCCACATAGGCACTTGCTCACTCCTCTACCAGCAGGATCGGGGAGAGAATCAGGAGAGCCAAAGCCAGAAAATTCATGGGTTGAGATACAGACACTTGAGGAGAGAAAGCAAAGGCTGCACACACAAACAAAAACCAAGGAATTAATTTAGTGCTTCCCATGGGCAGGCCGTCTCCAGGAGAGCAGGGTCCCATCACACACTATAGCGACTTGGGAATACAAACACCATCACTCAAATACCTCTCCCTTCCTCCTTCTTCTCCCCACTTTGTTACACACTGAGCATGATGCCAGGTGGTCTGGAATGTCCCTTTGGTCAGTTGGGATCAGTGCCCCGGGTGTGTCTCCCCCCCACCTCCCACGCACCCCCAACATCCCAGCCAGCGTGGCAGCACGCCTTGGCTCTGCCAAAACACAGCACAATGATCCAGTATTACTAAAATGTAATGGAAACTGTCTTCAATTACGGAAGTATTCTAGTCTTGTGCCTAAATTACTTCAAGGCCTGCATGTATTTAAAGCCAAACTTACTTGTGTTACACATTTATTGATTAGGATCTTGCAAAGGGAAAAGAGAACCAAGAAGCCTCCAACTTGTGTTTTCTGGTTGAGGTTGCAGTGATCAAGTATAATGTTAACGTGGTGCTCCTATGTGTTAAATGTGTTATTTAAGCAAAAATTCTTTCCTTTGAAACTGAGAGCAAATTACTAAGATGACAAGACTTTCATAAGACACCTGATTCAAGAATTCACGTATTTCTTCCTCACAATCATATATTGCATTTTTTACTTAATATTTTTTCATTACTAAATTTTATCACATTAGTATCAAACAGATGACAAAAAGTTTTTTGGGTTTCAGAGCAGTTCAAAAAGAGGAACAGCATAATATCCCTGGAGCTGAAAATTTAGTGTCTGGCCATGTACTGAGTAAAAGTCACCTCCTCATCAAACAATGAACATTTTTACTGAAGCACATCTTTGAACCTTAACTTTCAAATGTTTCTTCATTCTACCAGTCTTTTCACGTATTCCTGCACTGATATTTTGAATAAAAAGGAAGCCAGAAAGAGGTGTGTGAGTTTGGTTTAATCATCTGCAGCCCTTCTGTGCATTTTTTAGTTGAAAGTTCAGCTTCAGTCGTATCTGCTGTGGTAACTGTATTAAACTCCAGTTTAACAGACATAAGAGAACTATAACACCTACTAGAAACATGAGAACAATTTCCATCTTTCTCTTTTTTATTTAACCACATAAGTACATGTCAACAGTTGGCATAAACTTCATAAAAATACAGTACCTTTTTGTGCCGAAACACTAGTCACAATGTTTATATAAAGATTTTTTCCTGCTTCCTTTAATTCAATTAACATTTTAAAAAGTGACTTCCCAAAAGCCCTTTTTTTGTGAGTTTCCTTATAGAAATTTTTCCAAAATCTATTCTGTAAAAGTTAAAAAGCTAATGCATTTTCAGCCATTCTCCCTCACCCTCTCAATAAAACAGATTTTAAAAAAATAAGACGTTTTAGAATACTGATCAGTTGTTATACTACTACTTTATCACAGGTTCCCATTTAATTGACACTGTTACAGGCGTGATGGATGGTGTCCCTATAACATCCAGTATCACCAGATGCTATTAGGGCTAAAAAGACCAGTCATACCAATAGACTGAAGTGACCAAAAAAACTGAGCTGAAACAAATCCAAACCATGAATGATACACGGCGGAACATCGGACCTTAGAAGTCGTATGCTGTGGAATCACCATTACTGTGATAGCTCCCAATGGCAATAAACATACAAAAATTCTACCAAGTCAGTTAAACGACTAAAGGGTGTCCTTGCACTGGGTATCTCGGAAAGTGAGTTCTCTAATATCTAATTATAATACTGGTGTGACACCAAGATGACAGAAGAACAGCAGAACCAGTCTAATAACGCTGGAGCAATTGTACCCACACAACTGACTACACCCATACCACAACTGGGATAAATTTCACTTTTCTTTAATGCTGATGATGAAGTCCAGGCAGGATCTAATACATGGGGAAAGGAAAAAGGGCATTAAATTTTGAAAGTAATTTCTTATCCAAGTTAGGCGCTGAAGGTCTAGTTAAGGCAGTGAAGGATTTATTTTAGTATCTTTCTAAGGCTATGACAGATTTTTTCCTGAATAAAGCATTTTCCCTTAAAAATTTCATGTATATTATGCCAGCTTATTCTGAATGCATAAGAATGCTAAAAACCCTTGGACACTGAGAAGCTAAACTATTGCTTACTGCAAATATTACCCTTATTAGTCTTCTTTTTTAATATCAATAGGATTCCAATAACATGCACCAAAAAAATGAAGTTTCAAGTCCACCTACGAACTTTTCCATAGCTACTTTTAGCTCTTTTTGGATCAGTGTTAAATAAAATGTGCAAACATATAATCATTTGCATAGCAAATCTCAAGGGACTGACCCTGAAATAGAAATCCAAACTGTTAGGTTTAAGATATTTCTATAATCAGAATTCACTTAAAATGGTAAAAAATAAAATACACATTTTTCCATTTTAAGTCTAGTAAAAAAGGTCTTTCTGATTTAGAATTCTTACAGTTACTAGTTTAAAGATTTGAAAGACCGATGCTTCATTGCATTGAAATGTTATTCCTTTGGAATCTTCAAGACTCTGTAATTGCTGTTTTCAAATACTGTGATGAAATATGGCCTGGAATCCTCGCTCATAAGGGTACATAAAGGAATTTTTCCTCTATTAGCAGGATCTTCGACATCCCAAATTTCAGGCATACTGCAGCCAGGCCTAAAAAAGAGGATTATGAAAAGAGAAATGAAGAAATGCCATAAAAAAACCATGAAGTTTGCTTCATAGTAGACCATGAATATTTGATTGTGCCATCTGTATTTTTCAAAGTTTGTCTATGTACTAGAAAAACTATCAGATTACAAAATCAATGAACATAGTAGTAATTTTAAAATAGTATTGCGAATGTGTAAAATTCACCTGGCTTTTGTGGTTATGTAATTAATAAAGAATTAATTTGGAGGAGGAAGCACATAAAACAATTCAAATTATACACTACATTATACATTACCAGGGACCCTTAAATCTTCTTATGAAATGGAGGGTGGTATACACATTCCTAACATTTCTAAAGAAAATTCAGGAAATAAAACACCTTAAACAAGTAGTAACTCCTTGCTTTTTATACAAGTTCATAGCCAACATAAATTCCCTGTACAGCTACCTTTCAAAGTTAGATTACTGAGAATTTTCTAATTTTAACAAAGATAATAGCAAAGAAATTGAACAGATGCATTTAATTTTATTCTAAATGAAAAGAAAATAAAATCAAAAATCCAAACTAATCCATACTGTGTTCCGGAGGCCAGAAAGAGAAATCAAGGGGAGAGGAGGGGGAAGAAAAAGCACAGCTCTTTCTGAAGAACAGTTTAAATGCTGACAAAATTTTTAGTGACTATTAGTGGTCATAACATTTTGGTGCTACAACTAGGTTTTACTCTGCACCTTTTATTCCTACTAGGCTTTCATTATACACACACATCTGTTCTTGACATCAGAGAATAATGACTTCTTTCCTTTGTAAATCTCCTCAGTGTTTTACAGTGAAGTTTAAAAATACATACAACACAGCTTTCCAGGTGTGTTGAACACAGGATTGCTAATGAGAGTAAAGTCAATTACACCAATTACTATCTAGAGATGCTGGACAAAAATGTATGTTGGACACTTTTAATAAATAAAGCACAAATCAACACTTCAAAACTGCCCCTTGATATGTATCTTAGATTGCGTATTTGAGGGGTGTATCATTCTTGTGAGAAAGAGGGAGATTACTCACTTTTTTCTGCTTACACACAATGACTCTTCAAGAATGTAGTAATTCACTCCTAGTTTTATCAAATCTCTTTTTACTTGGTTTGCAGGTTTTCGACTGTACATGGAATACACTACTTTAGTTCTGGCCCTTCAAAAAGAAAAATCTAAGTTAGCTGCATTATAGCATGAAAATGGAAGCTTTAACCTTAGACTGGAGAGGAAGGCCTTTTTCTTTCACAAGGTAACCCTGCTAAAGCAAAGTTTACATTAATAGTGCCATTTGCTTAAGTGTGATTATTTCTTCACAAATATCATGATTCCAAGAACAAGGTATACAGCCCTTTGGTTTTTCTGCAGCAGGAGACAACTTTGTAACAAGACCCCTGGTTACTGTGATCTGAAAGTGTAAAGATGGCAAAGCACTGCATTCGCCAGGTAATACTCAAGGCTAGAAATGACCTTGCCTGGACTGGAGGTGGTCAGAAGGAATCAATCATCTGTTGAGTCTCTCCACAAAAGATCACCCTCACTGTGTGTCACTATGGTCACACGGCCCTTGCTGGGACATTTTGAAATGCAGAGCACAAGACCTGGAGTTCACCTACGGTGATCAAGCAAAATCAGCCCTTGGACACCGTGATCCTGTTTTGGAACCAGATGGGCTTTAGGGTCCCTCCAACCCCGGCCAGTCCATATCACATCCAGCAATGTCCTCCTCTGAGTGTGCAAAGCATGATGCTGTTAACTCCCATTCATTTTCTGATACTTAATACAGGTATTGCCTGTACCTTATTGTCCCCAAACATGCCCTGTCCCATGTTTTTGTAACTGGGATAGAATATTTCAGTTCAAAGGGACCTACGGTGATCATCCAAGTCCCTCGGTCTGACCAATTCAGGGCTGACCAAAAGTTGAAGCCAGGTAATGCCAGGCAGAGAACTAAGGACATAAAGTATATAAAATGAATCCCTGCCCTTTCTCTTTTATCCCTATCTTGCTGTTGTGTTGGAGTTTTTTAAGCAGCTTCACCAAATTAACAAAAAAGTGATGCTGTAATATAAAATTTAGTAAAAGAAATACATTACCTTCTCAGATAAATCAATTTCAATTTAGGCAAATGTCCTGATTTTGAAAATAACAAGAGTACAAATCTTAGCAACTCCACTACAAAATTTCAGCTTCAATAATTAACCAATTACCACAAAAAGATGACAGCCAGTCACAGTAAACTAATAAAAATAAATAAACTGGCTATCTTGGGAAAAAAAAAATCGTATCTGTCTACAGTGTCAGGAGTAACTACAATGAAGATAGGATATAAGTGTACAGATTAAATCCAATTCCTTAATTTAATTCTGATTTTTTTGTATGTAAGTTTGAAACCATATCTGTCCCTAGAGTATATCCTTTCTGATGAACACAAATCCTCAAGAAATAATGTATGAGTTTTCAATCTGACTGAAGTAACAAATCCAGTTCTACGAGGTTTTAACAAATTTTACAACATTACATGGTGCTATTCCTACTGTGTATTACAAACATTATGAGAATCAATAGCAGATACCAATAAAACATCAACTGCAAAATTTACCTTAGTCCTGCATCTTCATAGTGAGGATGATTTACAATAGGACGAAGTGTAGACAATTTAACACTTGCCATTGTAGGCATTGCTCCTGCAAAAACTGCATCTGAAATACACAATTAAAGGCATTTTTGAAATGAGGAACTGAAAAGTTAGAGAAGCAATTCAAATACCCAAACAGTAATCCTGTAAAAAACCACGAAGAGGGTAGGGTACTCCTTTTTAAAAGGCTGTACGTGGCATCAACAGGAAATGCACAAGATAAATTTTTTTTAATTGTTTTTTTTTTTAATTGAATGCAAGATAAGCCATTAGATGACAACACATAAGAATGGATATTTAATGCATCTTATTTTTCTTGGGTGGGTAGAATAACATATTCATTATAACAACACACTTTTATTTGTCACTTCTTTCAGCAGTGTTAAATGGGCAATAAAATCTCAGTCCACTACAGCTTTAACACATTTTCCTCCTAACAAGGCAACGACTTGGTTTCCAACCAGTTTTCTGACACATTTTAGTAAAAGGAGGGGTGCAACCACAACACACACACACATTTTGAATTCTCTTCTAGCAAAATGGTGATTAGAGACCCACATACAGGATCAGTGTCATTTAAGTAAAAATCTGTTTTAACTGGACTTGGCAAAGACGCTTTTGTTGAAAATACTGCCCCAGTGGTTAGAACCTCCAGATCAGTAGCCTGGAGTCTAACAAGGCAAGCTTTCAGTGCTTCTTTTTCATTGGAGATAGCTTTTATGTGGACAAGTAGACATACCAAAGCCACAGATAGTAACAAAACCTCTGCAGTCATTCATGACAGGTTTCGTGACTCGATCTCACAGTAAATGGGGACATCCTACATTATTAAATAGTTTACCTTGTCTGGTATTGACTTTTATCCACTCTAAAAGTTCTTCCTGTGGCAAATTGCTAAATTCTCCCATGATGTTCCACTGAGTTCGAAGGTTTGCAGATCCCTCTATTGTCATCAATGCTAAAATAGCAAAGACCAATGTTTTGGGCTGGATTTTATAGAAGAGCCATCCAAACAACTGAAATGCAAGAATCAATTAATTCCTAGACAACAGTTCCGTAATGCTGTATGCAGAACAATTCATTTCTATTTCTCTATGAGGAGCCTAACATATATTACACTATGAAACATCTCTGCTATTGCTTCTCCATTGAGTTTCAGATTATAATCCACAGTATTATAATTCAGAATATAATAACATATTACATACAACATATATTATTTCAGAATATAATTCCTAAGAATTATTCATGTTTAACAAATATTGCACATTACACTTGCAATTTGAAATAAATTTTACAAAATTTTAAGAAGTCACATTAATGTGAACTTTTAAAGTTGTAGCTCAAATGTCAAAATCTGCAAGTAACAATGATTCAATAAAGCTAGCTGGACTTTTACAGTATTTTCTCTCCTATTTACATCTTGAGTTTTTATCTGTAGTATACAGATTAGAGATTGTACTGCAAACTTCTGAAACATATCAGAAAAATAGATTTGGGGATAATAAGTTTAATGCTGCTTTAAATCCTACTCTTTCCTTTCTTGAACTGGGGCTTGCCTTGTTTCCTAAAGACAATTTGCTGGAGGCTTTAAGCAAATATTCATAAATACTTGAAATAGGTAGTTAAAAGAAGTAGTACTAAATTTGCTGTGTTGAAGCTTAGTTTGAGCAGGAACACTTTATCTCATCCATATTTGAACTAAACTTTAAATAAGAAAGTAAAAATTACTTTTTTTCCCAAGCTGTTTTTAATTAGAAGGCTTCACACATCAAAAATATCAAACCCACACTAAATGAATACATTTCATGCATAGTACCATTACCTGTTTTTTTTTTTTTAATTAAAGCATGAGACAATAAAATAAAGTCTCTCAGTAGAAGCTCCCACTAGGCTGACTACACCAATTAGGTAGTGTGCATTATCTTTCTTATAAACTAACCACAAATTACCTCAGATTATTAAAATTCTCCAGCCACCTCTCCAAAAATACAGCATATTCTACTCTCATCCTTAAAGACTCACTAAACACTCTAGGAAGAACAGCAATGCCATCCAGGTAAAGTTAATATACCAAATAGGCCTGACTACTGTATGGATCTGGAAGGATGAAGTGAAATGAATTCATTTGTAAGCTGCACTACATAAGCAAACCTCCTTTTTACCAAGAGCTGCAAAAATGTCACTTCATGGACATGTTAGAACTTTGACAGTTCCACAGCTTTTCAAATCAAAGAAAATTCCATTACTGTCACGCTTTTATAAAACCTCATTGATGTTCAAAGTCTCTGAATTTAGCCCTATTTTGTTTACATAAGGAGCCTAGAATGCTTAAATATATATGCAATGCAAAAGAAGCATTTCTTACATGGGATGCTGTTCCTTATGTGGTTTTTTTTAATCAATTCAAGGTTTTTGGTTGGCTTTTTTTTTTTCAAATGAATACTTTAAGTCTTTCTCCAGCTATTTTATTTTCTTTTGTTTTCAAAATTTTCATTTAGGATAATATAGTTTCCCCTAACAGAAAGAGGAAAGTGTGTGGCTGTAAATGGTTCAAAGTCTGAACAAAAACAACAGCAGATTTGGGCCTAACTTGAAATACAAACAGTAAATTAAATGACAAAACTGAATTGATCTCTAATTTACTTACTCCTCTTTGTTCAACTTAAGAGAAGTAAAGGTTCTAATCACAGGTTTCTAATACTTAAAATGCAGTTGTACAGAATAAGGGAGTTACTCCCTTTGCAAAGATGCAGCTACTTTATATTTTTATTTCATTAAAAATCCTTTCTTGAAAAGGTGTTATACAGTGAATTACTTTCCAATGAAAATCAACATTAGCTCACTTCTTTTCACCAGAAAGCATTCCAGACAATGAAAATATTCGTTATTAGAAAAAGAACATTATCATTTTTATTGCCCATCAGCTGCCACAAGCTGCTGGTAATGGAAAAATGGAAAGTGCAGGGATTCATGCAGTGGGCTGAAAGAACACAATATGCAAAATTTCTTTTCCATATGCAAACAATAATTTTTAGCCTCAAAATAAATTAGATATACTAACATAACACTGCAGATAAACTTTCATGGTCTGCTAGATGAAAGGATAGTGTTGACCTCAATTACGGTATGATAAATGCCTATGTTAAATTTGCTTAAATTCTTCTTGCACTTTCATTTTGTTCACCTAAAGTTGGGTTCACTTGAACACTTCTCCTAAGGCCCAAGCCAGGGCCAGGATATTAATGATATGGTAATATCCTGAATATTGGATATTCTGAATATTGGCCAGGATACTGTAATACAGCCAGGCTGTATTACAAAGGGCTGCTGGTCATTCATCCCCTTCTGCACAAAATAAATGTCTGAACTACAGCAATCTAAAAGCCCTTCCCTAGCACTCATGACCTCTTTCTTTCAAGCCAACTATGCCTCCATGATGCTGCAATGAAGGAAGGAAAAGTCACCGGACCAGAGTCACCTGGTCCAGCAGGGGCAGCTCCCGAACAGGTTATCACCTGCAACTGCAGCTCCCTGAGAAGCTTACTCTCACTCTACAATAGGAAACAGCAGAACAACCAAAGGGCCAAAATGTAGTTGGAAGCAGCAGGAAAAAAATATTGACAAAATATTTTGAACCTCTCCTCCCTTCCAAAATTTTCACACTAACGATGGGGCATCCTCTAAGATCCAACACACAACAATTATGAGTAGCACCAGCATTCATTAACTGGCCTGATGACCTCAGCTGCAGTTCTAAACACCCACAACAATCCAGGAAGAATTACTGAAATGCTATTACTCATATGCATAAAAAAAAAAAATCGCAAAGCAGCTAAAAAAAAACAGTACAGATTTTACAATGGCACAAAATATATAAATATTTTTAGTCTGAACTTCATTACATCTACTACTACTACTACTACCACCACCACAACCAACAGGGCAGAAAAGCCCATCAAGAAACACACAGTTAAAAAAAGAACTAAGAGCAAATCAGCTTCAGACACAATTAATTTAAATCATAACTGTTATCTAGAAATTGCATGTTAAAAGAACATATTTTTATTTTGTTTTTCTGACTTTTGAAAAGCAGCTTCATTTCAAATTACTCAGAAACACCTTACGAAAGTTCACTAACAAAATAGCCAGTGCAACTGCTGTTGCTTAACCAACAGACCACCTAAGAGGATGTCAGTATTTCAAGAACAACTACGAGCTGGAAAACCGAACACTTGTGACTCTTCCAGAATAGCAAGCATGTAGAGGAAATTCCTAAGTCCCAATACTCAATTACAAGGTGGGTAAAGAAAGAGGTTTTGACAATTTCTTAGCATTTTATATTTTAACTGTATGTTGGCAAACACTCAGCACTTCCACCTAGGCCAAGTAAATCAGGCATCAAGAAAGGGATGAGCACAACACTTAAGCAGACTGATACTGTGTAATCTGTCCAGTGTCATAAAGAACTTCCCTTCTCTGAAGATCACTCAGGAAGCAATTTAGTTTTCTGGTAAACAATCATTTGTTCAGCTGGCTTAACATGAGATAGCTTTCTCCTCTTTGCATAATTCTATCTCATTCACTCATCTTCCATTGTTTGACACGGGTATCAGCTGTTTCACAGAGAGGAACTGCCTTCACCATACCACCCTAATTCACCTTTAGACACTTTCTACAAAATCCCAGCACAGTGCAGGGTGACAGGGACCTCTGAAGATCCAGCCCTGCTGCTTGAGGACGGTCACCCAGAGCCAAGTGCCCAGGTCCACATCCAGACAGCTCCTGAATACCTCCAAGGACGGAGACTCCACCACCTCCCTGGGCAACCTGTGCCAGTGCTTATCACCCCCACAGCGAGGAAGAATCGAGATCCTTCAGAGGGAACTGCCTGCGTCTCAGCCTGTGCTCATTGCCTCTGGTCCTGTCACTGGGCACCACTTGAAAGACCCTGCCATTCCTCCCTGTTTTGTACCATCAGCAAACCTGCTGAGGCTACACTCTGCTCCATCATTCAGTCCATTAACAAAGACACTGAACAGTGCTGCACACAGCACTGGCCCTTCAGGTTACCGGCCTTCAACCAGACTTTGCACCACTGATCATCCCTCTCTGGGCCCAGCTGTTCAGCTTTCAATCTACCTCCCTGCTTGCTTCCCAGGCAAAAGACTACTTACCCTACTTTTGCTGCATGTTCAAAGCTTCTAAAACAGCTATTTAAATACAGATTTAATCATGTTCACTCGTCAAAAACATAGATAACGAAACATGGAAAGCCTATTCTAAGACCTTTTATATCTGCAGGAAATCTAGTAACATTTAATGTTACAGATGATTTCAAAGTAGAAAGATTAAATCTGAGTTAGGCATATGAGTTTTGATTTTTAAGACTGAAATGTTTTCAATATGCAAGACTTCAAACGAGACTTCTGGAAAAAATTAATAGACAAAAAATATGCAAGGCAATAAGCTCTGAAGAACTGTGAAAACACAGTGTAAACAAAGACAAACACTGGATAAAATTAATAGTCAATAAAAACTTGCAGTGGCATAGAGGTGTGCAAACACAGTAAAATCTAGTATATGCCTCCCTGTGCTCAAGCTCAATACACGCTATTTTAACTCATATAATAATGCAGTTATTGGACAAGATGCGTAAAGCAAGCCTCGTGCTTTATTTGGGAACAGCGGAGAATGGAACCATTTTTTGACAGGCAATATAATCTGGTTTATTTTTATCTGGTACCCTCAGATTCAGCAATCACACACAGAGAAATGTGCTTTAGGACAAATATCTGTGTAATACTCTAAGTACTGAGATAGCTACAAGATAAAAGAGACCTTACCTGTTTTGAACACACCAAGGAAGCCATAATACACAGATGTGGTGTTAAGAACAGTTTTAGTCTCATGATTAAAATTGCTAGGACACTGTATGCCAACAGCTGCAATGCATGGAATACCAGCTGAAAAGAAAAAAGAAACCACAAGACACAGAAGCATATTTGCATACTTTTCATTTCTGCCTTAAACACACAACTTCATTTTCAGTATAGCTTAAATGACGAGCTTGTCTGAAAGAGTCCAAGTCAAAGCAAATATATTCATATTTCAGACGGTGATAATGACTTTCTGTTATCTTTTATCTAAAGTGAATGTAGTATGCTAAGGAACGGACACAGGAAGGATAAACATGAACAATGAAAGAAAAAGGAGCTAGAGAAATAGCTATCTATTTAAAAAATCCTTAGACATTAGCAGGCAATTATATATGTAAAGTTTCTTGTAAAATGTTTTTATAGATGTTAAGAGACCCTGCTTTTTAGTGCCCCAAATACCCAAGTATTGAATAAAAGAAGCAAATAAGATCATCCCTGATAATCACACAGAGGCAGCTTGCTTTAGTATTCTAAAAAGCATCAGAGATGTCACTCACTACTCCTAACATTAATCTATGTTACTTGTCAAAGTGCTGTGCTAAATCAGAGGCATTTTTGCAATCAGTGCTTTTATCTGATTATCATAGAATCATTTAGGTTTTCAAATACCTCTAAGATCAAGTCCACTCCTTAATCTAACACTGCCAAGCCCACTACTACTAAACCATGACCTCAGTGCCACATCTACATGTCTTTAAATGCCTCCAGGGGATGGTGACTCAACTCCTTCCCTGGGCAGCCTGTTCCAGTGCTTGACAACACTTCTGGCTATTTTTCCTAATATCCAATTTAAATCTCCCCTAAGGAAACGTGAGGTTAAACCACGACAGACATCTACCAACTCTCTGGGCCACCTGACCCCAGTGTTTTAACATTCCCATTGCAAAAAGATTTCTTTCTTACAGCTAGTCTAAATCTACCTGATGCCAGTTTAAAGTCATTATCCCTTGTCCTGCTGGAACAGGCCCTGCTAAAAAGCTATCCTTGTCTTTCTTATAGGTCCCCTTTAAAAATGAAAGGCCCCAATAAGGTCTCCCTGCAGCCTTCTCTTCTCCAGGCTGAACAACCCCAACTCTCTCAGCCTGCCTTCACAGGAGAGGTGCTCTATCCCTCTGTTTTTGTGGACCTCCTCTGGACCTCTGCTCTAACACGTCCATGTTTTTCCTCTGCTGAGGGCTCTGGAGCAGGATACACTACACTGCTTTGCACAATTTTACTAAAAAGAACCACGTGTACTGTTATATTCATTATGGCATATTTCAAAACAGAACTTGGATATTATATGTCATGTGAAACCCCAGCAGAGGAACCGATCTCCTTCTCGGTCTCCATGTGGAAAATGGAAGGTCCAGCCTAATTTCAGTGTCTTTTTGAACAGCTACAGTAAAAGCCCAAGATTCCTCTCTTGCACAGTCACCCCCATTAGCCATTATCTTCCTTTGTTCAACATTCCAGAATTATTCTGGTGACATACCAGACACAACTGAGGATGAGGGAATTAATGATGCAAATACCTAGCTTCAAATAAACCACGTGTATCAGCATCAGCCCACTGCAACCTGCATTTCAATATGGAGTATTTGCATTAACATAGGAATAAAATTGTGCAGAAAAAGAATCTTACCTCACCATGGTTAAAACGTTCTTCTCTGAAAAAAATAACAACCCAAAACCCATCATTATTTATGTACTACAGAAGCACTGGCTTTATTTTAAAAGCATCTCTAATGGCATTACACAATGCAACTAATCCAGTGAGCATGAGTCAAGTGTCAGAATTTTTTTCCCCTCTATGCAAGTTTTGAAATAAATTGCAAATCACTAACTATCTTCCTCAATCCCTGTATCTATTTGGAAATCTTGAGTATTGATTTTAGCAGGTTTTTTTAATTACTTCCATGAGATGAAACTCAGGTATCTTTATAACCTGGAAGAAAAAAATTGGGGAAAAGGAATTTGCCTTCATTATTTACAGTAAAAAAGCTAAAAGGCACATAAATAAATACTGGTTTAGGACCAGACCACCAAATAAATCATTAACTATAAAATATAAGCATAAATGGGTTAAGATGTCTAAAACAGGTTTAGCAGCTAACCTTAGTTCTAGTTATAATATAAAAATACCATTTATAGCACATCCATTGAGTTATGGAACTGCACATAACCAACCTCTCAAAAAGGACCAACATACTGCAGAATTCTGAATTATGTAGCATATATCAAATCAAATGAACTTCCAGCAGAAAATTCAGTTTTACATTAAAAAAGAAGACAATACTTACTTTTCATATCGGCCTGTGTGAGATAAGGACCACAGAATATATTTAATTGCCTGAAGAAAACAAGAGACAACACAAAGTATGAAAAAACTTTCAAAAGCATTTTGAAGCATTTTCAACATTTGCTAAATTAGACTACACCTGGGTAATCTCTTTTTGAGATAATGCAAAGATAAAAGACATGCAATGTTTTAGCTAAAACTTCTTTTAGAGGATGTTTAATTAGCCAGGCAGTTAGCAGTTATCCCATCTGTTCCTGTGCTAACTGTAAGCTGTTTTTACACAAATTACACATAATCAAATTTACAAAAAGAGTTATAAACTCCAGTTTTAGTATTCATCAGCTAAATAACAGAATTTTTTTTTGGTGCTTAACATCAAAGCAAGTTTTATCACTGACTCAGGACCGGACCTTTGCAAAAATCTTTGTAAAGAGAATACAGAATTTTAAATACATGGTATGAAAACCCGTATTTTTTCTATCTGTATTGGGTTTATGTGCCAAGGTTTCAGTAGCAGGTGCATTGCAGGGCTGGCTTCTGTGGGAAGAGACTTGGGACTGCCCCCATGTCAGAGAGATCCAGTTTCAGACAGCTTCAAATCAGATCTAACACTGGCCAAAGCTGAACTCGTCAGCAACAGTGGTGGGGCCTCTATTGATAACATGTTTACAAAAAGGGTTAAGAAAGAACAGCGAGAAAAATGGGAATGAAACAACTCTGAAGTCACCAAGGTCAGCGAGGAAGGGGGAGGAGGTGCTCCATGATAACCATGAGATCGCAGCTTTTGGAGAATACCACTGCCATGTAAGTATTTTTTCCCCTGGAACCCCATGAAGGATTACGGTGGAGCAGATAAGACATTCACCTGCAGCTCGTGAAGGACCCCATACCAGAGCAGGTGCACATGTCTTGAAGGATGCTGCAACCCACAGAGAGCCCACAAGGGAAAAGCTCCTGGCAGGAGCTGCAGCTTATGGACAAGAGCCCACAAAGGAGCAGGTTTTCTGGCAGGAGCTGCAACCCATGGAGGACCCATGGTGGAGCAGTCTGTTTCTGAAGAACTGTACCCCATGGAAAGGACCTGTGCTGACCCAGTTCTTAAAGGAACTGCAGCCTATGGAAGGGACCCATGGAGCCTGGGGATGAGGGGAAGGTGGTTTAAGTTTTGGGTTTGCTTCTTGCAGTCCTACTCTATTTTTAATTTGCAAAAAATTAAATTAATCTTCCTCAATTCAAGTCTGTGTTGCTCATGACAGTGAACCAGAGAGTGAGCCCCCTGTACTTATCTTGACCCATGAGATCTTTCTACTCTTCTTTCCCCATCATACTGAGGGTAGGGAATGGCAGCATGGCTTGGCAGGCACCTGGCAGTCAGCAAAGATTGACCCACCACACCAATTTCTTCCCATCTCAAATAAATAAATAAAATAAATAGCAATCCCTTCAAAAAAACTGAAATATAAAAGCAAGGGAAAGGTGACTCACTAAATCAAACACTTACCCTTTTGATGATTACCCCAAAAACCACCAGAACAACTGGTAATAGCAGAGTCTTTGTGTATCTTACTGGAGTCTAAAATGGAAATTAACTTCATTAATTGCTCTCCTTCATCTATAATGATTCCAACCACCATTTAAAAGAAAATAATATAAGGAGCTCTTCCTGGAGTAAAATGCAGAGGTAAACTCCACCCAGCAATCATGCTAAAGACATAATATAAGGGTCATCAGTAAATTATTTCCAGTTCTTTGGCAAGCCATTCAAAGATGAGAGATAGATTATATTTCATCTGAATTTGAGTACTACAGGTTGACTAACCTATAAACATTCTAAATGCATATCTAGATACTGATAAAGTAAAAGAAGTCTATTAATGCCACATTACAAAGCTTCAGTGTTCTGTAGTCTAAACCTACCACATAAGGCCTTTGCAGCTCTCAGTACATTTTCCATATACTCAAGACCAGGTACTGAGAGCCCCATAAGATCTTGTTTGCAGAACTGTAACCTTTCATTTATTCCTGAGGAAGCACTTCTTTCATTCAAGCAAGCACATTTCTTAGATACAAAATCAAAACACTGCTTTGGTTTAAGTTCATTTAAATGCAATAAGCCCAGTTAAATTTAGCTTTAGTTCATTAATTGCTCTTTTCACCAGAATGCACTTGATCTTATGATGGCAGAAGGAGGTGTGGTTCTCAAATGTTTTAAGTTACAAATGAAGATAAAACAAGAAGTTCCCTCTGCCATGATCACATATTTTGACCAAATTACCTCTTTTTCCATGAAGTCAAACTCGGCAGCGCAGGTATACATTAATGTATCAAAATCCTTGTAGCCAATGAACTTAGATTTCAATATATTTCCTATATGAGCCTGGTAGGATATACAGGGAAGAAATACCAAACTGTAGTAAGTGAAAACTGTCCTGTTTTCCACAACAAAACAGTATAATTGTTATTATTATATTAAGTATAACAAGTACATAACAGTATAATTGTTATTATATTATAAGTTTCAGAAATTATATTGTATGAGAAATTTTTTTTAATTAGAACAGAAGTTTATATCACTTACAATATTGTTACAAGAGCACCAAAAATCTACTTCCTGTGTATTAAATAATGTCTCTTGAGTCTAACACAGATTGGACAGTGTTAAATAAAAAGCAGAAAACAGCAGAAAAAGGGTGTTACCACTGTGATTGGATTCAACAAGAGAACAGTTTTGCATAGTCATATTTTAAGATGTGAGCTTCCTATCTTTTACCCCTTGATAAACACCTGCAGATAGGTTTTTAACAATATAATAAAGAGACTGAATAAAGTACAGCAAAGACTGTACTTGCTACAACAAGCATTTCAAAACTGTCCTAAAAATTAGCTTCAGAGAAGAGTGAACTGACAAACTGAGTAAATAAAGAAAAGGTGTAGGTAGAAGATACTCAAGACAAACAAAGCCCTATAAATCCACATTTAAAAACAAACACATAGAGCATTCACTAGGACAAAAGTAAAAATATTTGTGTTTTCACAAATTTTGGTAATAACACATCAAAGCAATAATACATAATGAAAGAAAAAGCAAATATACAATCTCTCTCCCACTTCTGCAAAACAAATACTGGAAATTCAGGGAAGTATATCAGTAAGATGTCAAAATCAAATATGAAGAATTAAAAAATTTTTGAAAGACACCAACCAGATCCTCTGATAAGACAACTTACATCATCAGCTATTCCAAACACAAGAGAAGTCAGGTATTTCAAGGTGACTGTCCCAAATAACCAGGCACATCCTTCAATGACCTTGAAAAATATATTTAGAAGGAAATGAATATGTTTTTCTGTTTTACAGATTTTTTTTCTTTTTTAAAAGGCTTCTTAAATTTAGCTACTACTTACAAACTCTCCTAAGTTACAGCTGAAATAATTTTGTGCAGCTGATTTACACTAAAGCTGTACCACTGCATAAAACATTGTAGCACAGGGGGTACCTAAGTTAACTTTAAACAGGGGCAGCCTCACTGTCAGTTCCGTCTGTTTTGCACATACCAGTGTGTTGGGATTGTTTCTGGACAAGAGCTGCTCTACATTATCAGGTTGTGCTACCCTGGTAATTCAAATCTTTGGAGGAATTTGCTGATTTATAGCACTGTCTCAAGACAATCTGAGGTTAGAACTTGATGGAAATATAAACAAAGAATGTACAGTTACTACTTTTAGTTATGTATCAAGTTTATTCCTGTACCAGGAAGGTTAAATTCTTGGCACTGTAGCTTAATCTCACTAATTCTTTATAAAATGGGATCGACTGAATAGGACAACCTGTCTCAGTATCTTGTATTTGGGACTCACAGCAGATGCTTTCAGGGAGAATGCAACAAAATACAAACTGATCTTTGCCCTAATGCAACCAGGGTTTTTATGTGACGATGGGCTGCATTCAGTCGTCTCATTTAATGGCTGCTAAGAAACCTAAATACCCAGGAGGTATCCTAATCCTTTACTGAATGCCTCTGGTTTTTTTGCTTCCACAGTAACTTTTCTATTCCTTACAAGCTTATTGCTGCTAGCGTAAGAGGCACTAATAAAGCTGTAGTTATATCCTACTTTTATCCACTGGCTTTGTCATAGTTACCTTTATTATACAAGACGTAGAATTCTAACATATTTTAAAATCTCAGCTATTTGGTGATCTACTTTAATAATTATCTTCATACTGTACTTAATGGTAGTAGATTTTGGGGGAAGGCGTTCTAGCTTTTAAATTTTTTTTAAGACACACTGACAGACTACATGCAGTATTTACAATGTTATGTATGAATTTACAAAATTAAAAAAAAATTCTACTTTCTTTACAGGTCCTTCTCTGTGATTTCTGTCATGTATTTTCCTTTTTGGTGCCTGCTCAGTAATGAATTGATGTGTTCAGAGAACTTTCCGTGAGAATACTGAGATTTCTCTGCTGAATGGTAAGACCTTATTTAGGATCAATTATTTTTATATGCTTTTAGAGTCGTGATGGTCTTTCGAAAATTTACCATTTAATCCCATCCTTTGTTTCTGACCTTCTAACATTCACACATAATCTCATGGAGTTTAATTTCTTTTATAGTTCCAGTTGATAGCTTCTCCAAAGAGTTCCTGAAATTTATGTACATTACATTCAACCACACACCCCTATCTACATCCTTCAGAAAAGTCAAACACTTTTGCGAGACACGACTTCCTTCCACAGAGGCTGCATTGGGTGTCTCCCATTATGCTGCACGGACATACAGCTTAACAACTTCCTCATTGTACACGTTTTCATGCTTTTACAAAAAATAGATTTATTAGTCTGCTGTTCCACAAATGCCTTGGATCGCCATTTCAGAAAACTGATGTGAGATTTCCCTACACTCTGATTTTCCATGCATGCATACATGCACTGCAGTTTGCAATAATTATTTTAATTCCTTTCTATTCTAATTCCTTTATAATAACTGTATGAATTTCATCGAGTTCTGCTAACAGCTTACCCTTCCTTTAATAAGAATGCCTGTCTGAAGTCAGGCATGGTCTTGGTAAGCTCCCATGTAATATGTTTTTACATATTAATGTTACATCTTAAGCAGCAAGTCACTGCTCATGTTTTCCACAGTGTTATGTTTTATTCATAATAGTTTTGGGAGTGTTCTTCCTGTTTGGACATAACTTCTACTACCCTCAAACCTCACCCACACACCCTACAATGTTTTATTCCGACTTGCTTCCCTATATAATTTTAAGATGTTTGCTATTGTCATAAAAATATCCTTAAAAAATTATATAGGACACATTTTAGTGAGTATCTAATGCAGTATCAATCTCCACTTCTGCAAGTACTGTTATCCTTTTACTTGCCTTTTCTAAATTGACATACAGATTCCTAAATTTCCATACAGATCATAGGTTTTGTAAACATGCAAAGTTGGCAATTTAAAATTAAATGTGTTGCCAGTTAAAGGCTATTTCTGCTTTCTGATATAAATGTATGTTTATGCCCTCTTTATTTCTTTAGGAATTTAAGATTAATTGCTGGGAACATTGACAATTTACTAAAGACAGTAGTTCAGCTATATTCATTGCTTTTCAATTACTAGAAACTATACCAGAAGTTATTTCTGTACTTGACTAAAGCAAAAAAAAGTCATAGTTTTTCTCTGAAATTCAAAATATATGGAATTCCATACCCATATGTAGACTTCTCTTTTGCGCCTTTTCAAAACTTTTGGACTCCATTCAAGAATTCCCTAATAAAAAAAATGAATGCACATTTTCAGGTAATGTAATAACAACAAGCTATTCTAGTACCCTGAATGAGAGGTGTTTCCTTTTGGTAAGTCCACTGCATCACACAGTTATTTATTAAAAAATCTTCCATAATTAATACAACCTGAGATAAGAATAAGTATTTACTAGTACGATTTCACCCTGCACTGGCAAACCATCACACCAACATAAAAACTCTTACTGAAGTTCAAGTACAATTAATGGAAGACTACTTTTCTCCCGAACAAGCAAGGAGATTCTGTTTTATTCAGTTGTAAGCTTCTTTAAATCATAGCCAATGAGAAACTGAACTCTGTCTCCTTCTGTGAATGACAAGAGACTGAAGCAATAAATAAATTACTGGCAGCATAATACAAACAATTTTCAAGTAAGGCAACAGAGCATGGAGGACAGTAGGAGTCACTCTTTTCTGCTGCACAATATGTTCATTTTGTGACACAAGGAAGACCCATTTTAGGCTAATTTGATGAACAATGTAATTAAAAGCTTCCAGAAATCCAGTCCATATGTGAGACTGAGGCCAATACAAGCATCCAAATAACACACAAACAACAAACACCTTTTTCAAAGCAGAAAATAGGCAAGGAACTCAACAGGTTGAGAACCAAACTCAATCTGTACTTAATACATAATTAAAAAAGCTGCTACAAGAAAGTAGAAAGGATTTATAACAAGCAAACTATACTACAGCAAATACGCAGCCAAGCCAGTTTATTGTTAGCGTGAGAAATTACCACACTCCTTCGATGGACAAAATATAAACAAACAAACAAAGAGACAAAAACAACCAGAAATTAGGATGATTTACATTTAAGCTAAATAGGATCTGTTCACAACACCTTATCTCCTATTTCTTACGTACATAAATCTCTTATGATGAACTATATGAAAATGAAAGAGGTTGTGGGTTTTTTCCCTATTTAAGGAAAAATTAAGATAATGAATGATGAGATGATGAACGTTCCGTGAATAATTTCACTTAAACCGCAGTATGATGCAGCAGTTTCAAACAGTCTTAAACCACTGTTACATATGGTTTAGTCATTTGTTCTGCACTAGAGCATTCACTATCAATAAGAAGCATTTAAATGAAGCTCCTCCTTGCTCTTGTTTTGCAGTTACTCTGGTCAAAATTACATATATGGTAAATTTTATATTTTTATAAAAAGAAGGGAGCCATAAAAGTAGAAGAGCTGAGTCTTAATTGAATTTTTCTTGCAAAGAGGTTTTGGTGTAAACCCATGATTTCTTGAATTAGTATTTACCCTTTCACCAGATATCTTTACGGTCTAATTCTGTTTCTCATGTGAAAGGTTTCTCATCTGCCTGGTGATGCAGCAGTTTCATATTTTACATCAACACATATATAACAGTACAGCATTGCAGTCTTAACACATCATATGATAATTCATAAGCAACTTACCGAGATAACTACTAAAGATGCAGCATAATATGATGTCAGTAACATTGAATTACCAAACATCAGAATAAAACACACCAGAAGAGATACCTGAAAGAAGAAAATAAAAATAATTCCATTTAAAATAGAAAAGGTGAGGATTACCTAATGTGTTAACAGCTTTAAATTTAAAAACACCTACTTTACAGCAAAGTGCAAGCCTGATACTCACACTGGCAGATTTGTTCTGAAAACACTGATTGTAAGGACTTAAAGGCAGCAGGTAGCCAAGTGTAGATTATTGTTTTAATTTTTTTTTATAGTACTTAAGAACAAATCCTGGTCATAGGATAGATTTATGTGATACAATAGCTACATTTCTGAAGTTATTTCTAATATATTCATTTTTTTCCAAATTACTGCATGAGTTCTCCATCCTGTTTGTTACCTCTTAGAATTCTGGACAAACATAAAAATGCTGAATAGAATGTTTGATGCCTGCTTTTTCCTAACTGACAAACATATATTCGCATACCATCATCATCAAAGTCAAGGAAGCAGAACTCTGTTTAATCACATGCAGCTAATTATACGAGTTTGAAAGTCAAGGCTGAAATAGAACTTTTATCCCCCATCCTGATCTACTGCGCTCTCTTTTTTAACAGAAAGCAATCTGAATTACACTTTCCAACTTGGAGGGCAAAAATCAATAAGCAAGCTCTGTCTTCTTTTATACACAGGAATAAGGAAAAATAACATAGTAATTTGCAGACTTTTCTACTCTCCTCTTCACATAGTTAAGGCTTTCAGTTTCCACAGAAGGAGGAGGGTAGGGGGACTCAAAAATTGAAAACACCACAAAACAGACTGACAGTTTACCAAGACTCACTGTACTACTCTCTGTAATATAACATGACTGTTTTTCTATCTGAAAATAGGCTATTTATGGCACTTCAGCACCAAAATTATGATATAGCTATTGACATAAGCCAGAAATCTTAAGTATTTCATCCTGCTTCTGTCAAAAAACTACTGAACAAATCCGCATATTTTGTCCCTGGTTTATATGAGAAATGAGTTGCATACAACTTACTACTGCCTTTAGCTTATCATTTACAATATTTCAAAAAAATGTTTGAAAACATATGAAATATAATTTTGTTTCTTTTCTGGGGAAATATTCTCTTTTCACCCACTGAGTTAGCATACCACAATTTAAGCAAAAAAAATATTTTTAAACACAATCACATTTCTTAAAAAAACTTGTCTTCATCTTCCTTTGTATTTAAAACTGTAATCTTATTTCAAAGAGCAAAACTTGATCATTATCTCAACTTTAAAAATTAAAATCAGGTATTATGCAGAAACTGAAACATCTTCTACCTATCATCTCCTTTCTTTCTTGACTTTCTCACCCAGTTTTGAAAAAAAAAGAAAAATTTGTCTTCAGCTTAGTAATTTATTTTCGTGTCCTCCTTTCTAGATATCTCCCCCAAATAGTTAAACCACAAGATCTTTGCACGGTCAAGACTACAGCAGTTTTGAAAACCAAATTTTAATTCCAATCCAGACCTCTCCCTCCCTTATTACTACATGTTTTCAACCTTTGGGCAACTAAGAAAAACCATTCAGACAAATGGTGCCTTTTCATGCTTTGACCTGTTTGAGGGGATTTAAGGTTTTTTTTAAAAAAGCATTACCATATGAGCAGATAGTATCTTCTGTAATTTGCTGGAGTCAATATAACCCATAATACACACCGCAAATAATGAAGCTATCTAAAATCAAAAGTGAAAGGGAAGTTAAAACACTTTGCACTGGTATACTCTTTCATACAAAAAAAGAGATTATTCAAACAATCATTAACTTTTATTGCTAGTTTTTGCTAAGTACTTAGGCATTTCATAATGATTTCCTTCAAAAATCCTATTGTGGTGCTCTGAGCAAGAATTATCAAATATAGTTGAACATTTAAGAAATAAGTACTCACTTTTATAAAAATGCAAGTCACCAAAATGCAGCACTAACACATGACCTTCCACCCCTAAACTTAAAACAAAATAAAAAAAAAAAAAACAAACCACCCAAAACAAAAAACAACAAAAACCCCCCCACCAAAACAAAACAAAAAACCAAACCAAAACAAAAAAACAACAAAAAACCAAAAAACCACAAACATAAAAAACGCCAAACCAACCAAAACCAAAAACCCCAAAACGTATCAGGCAAAACCACTGAAGAATTATTCAATAATCTTAAATGTTCAGCAACTTATGGAAACATCCACATTTTGCTGCTGAGGAAAATACGACTTGTTGACTTATTATTGACAGCCTGTTAAAAGTCATATGGGAAATTAAGGAAATTAGGAAGTGAACCTGTAATTTCAAATTTCAGGCTCAGCTTCCTAAACAGGTTACAGTGACAAGTTTCCCTCAATATTTTACAGAATTTATTGCTTTCCTCTTATGCAGTTAGAAAATTTGCATATCACAGCTTATATTGACTGTTTAAAGCTATCAACTCAAACCAAGCAACATCTGCTTCAAGTAAGGCAGACAAGTGAAAAGGTCTGGAGACACAGATGGATTTCGGTCAACAGGCTACATTTCAACCAATTCAAACACTAAGAAAGTTGCTGTATGATGGTATCCTACTGTTTCCATTAGCATTCGCTACATTTCAAGGCTAACTAAAGTTACCTCAACTATCCAAAATCTCAGATTAGAGCACTACTCACAGACTCATCAGAATTAAACAGCGAATCATGCAAGATACAACATGCCATGCAAACACTGGTACATTTAAAAATTTAGAACAGCCTGAAGAGATGCAAGATCAATGCCTTTTTAAATTTCTGTACTTCAAAATATGAAGTTTTTTCTTGTTCTAATGTACTGATCTGATGGCTGAATGCTGAAGGCTGTTTTTATGGGAAAAGTAAATGTTTTTAATCCTGGAGACAGAATGCTAAGTGGTGTAAATGGTCAACATTTAAACTCAAGACTAGAAAAATATTGATGTGATAAATGGTGAGAATCTTTCCTGAGAGCAAGAGTGAAATCTGGCTAAAAGGAAAGCACTGGCATAGTTGTGAATTCAATGGCTGTCTATACAAAGCAGTCAATTTGTCCAGATTAGACAAAGAGGCTATTTACAGATAAATATGGGCTTACCTGAGTTAGAAGAACAAACTGAGCAAACTGCCAGGGAAGCATGAAAAAGATATTAGAAACACACAGTGCAATCAAGCTTCCTGTATTAATACTCGGAATCCTTGGGAAAAAGAGACAGAATAGGCATCAGTAAGTACAATTACACAGGTGTTTGTATATAATTGAAAAGTACAATAGAAAATGCAATAAAAACAGTTACCTTGGAAAATAACCAGTAATATTGATCAACTACAAATAACACTGGCTCAAGTAAATTTAATATCCTTTTTTTCTTGAGTTTCCATGACAACAGCTCTGATGCTTAATGTTTCTTAACTATTTGATGAGCCACTGATTACCAAACAAGTCTTCTGGCAGTATGTAGTAGAGCAGGCCAAAGTATGTCATTTGCAAGTGCTTCACCTTCTCGTGACAACTCTACAGTCAGGTCACAACCACTTTCCATTTCAGCTGAAATCACAACTATTTCAGAATGGTCTGCATTTGAAAGTGATTTAACTCCTCTCTCTCAAATTTCTTCCATATTTACTTTCTGCAACTTTCTGCTAGCAATCCTGAGTGATGTTTCAGGGAAGGAGACAATGACAAATACATGAAACTCATCTGTAACTGAAACCCCAGTCTATTCTCCATGTCCTGAAATAAATGCTATTTAAAATATTTAATCCTGTGTTGCTTCAAGTTCAATTCAGAAACACATCATGTTTCAAATTTCACTAAATTCTAGAGAGCACATATCTTTTCCTCATATAAAAAACACAAATTAGTGACAAGCATGAAATATTTTTGCCTAAAACATCAATAACTACAAATCAGAATGCCCTAATAAAGGAAAATTTGTGGTTATAAGTACTAGGTTCAGCTAAATCATAAATACATAGTAAATCCGATGCGATGGAGTTGGTGGAGAAACCCTGAAGTATGAAAGGTCATGCTTATTTTCCAAAGCAGAGGCAAGACAGTAACATAACCATGTTGCAAGCCAGAAACAATCATGGAAAAGCAGGGCTAATAAACTCAAGAGCATCCCTGCGTTAATGTAATTAGACTGCTCTAAATCATTGAACTAGCTAATGAGACTAGTTAATTAGAAAACTGCAAGAACATACTAGCTTATGGGTGCCTATAGCATCCTCTGTTGCAAAGCATAGGCTTACTCTATGTGCAGCCAACATACCACTCTCCAAGAGGGACAAAACCAATTGATGAAGTATCAGCTTGTTTCTCATGGGAAGGAAGGGACATCAACCAAAAATTCTGATTTTTACTTTAGATACGTATTTGCCAACACAGTAATTCTGATTTTTATGTTAATCATGTCTTCAAGTTGCAAAGTTTTTCCTTTTATTAAGTGAGTAATATGACTGCAGTTCTACTGGTGCAGCGTCTGCAATGTAACAGCCACAGGAAAGTTTCTCTGTTAATGATACCATTGTTACAGCACACGGAGGCATTAAAATAAATATTTAAATAAAGGCACTTAAATAAATGTCCTGTGACATTAAATTTTTTTTAAACACCCAAGTATAAACTGAGAGGTACCTGAGAATATAGGTCAAAAGCAACATCTGCATCACAAGGAATGGGTACGAGAAACTTTCACGAAGAGGTGGAGTCCACATGACACGAGTGCACTAAAAACAAGAACTGGGTTAGATGGTAACATTCACTGATACATTTCCATAAAACCATGCATTTGTACTTCAAAATGAATGACTACAGATACTCCAGTAAAGCAAAAACCAAGCTACACCGAGGTTTTAGTCATAAAGGTAAAAAAACAAGCCAGGAATCAGAACACAGGAAGGAAAAGGAAGTGGCTTCCATACTTAAAGCCTAATATGCACTGTTTAATTAAAAAGGATCACTGCTTTTCCAAAATGAAATGTGGCAGCTAGAGAACATCCAGGAAAAAAGCAGGACAGCAGCTGCTTGTCCCTGGCTCTGCTGAAATTATCAAATCTTCCAGGTAAATCACTCTCAAATTCAGGCAGTGACTTGCCACACTTAGAGACAGTGTGCGGGGAGATAATCTGAAGGATAAACCAATATACTTCTCATTATGCTGAGGTTTTCTAGGTTATAAATGCTTCATATTTCTATTAGCAACAGCACATTAAGTATAAAATCTGCAGCTGCCCTCCAAAACAGACCAGTACACTAAACTCATGAAATTAAGTTCATACAGACCCTGTACTGCTTATATGTAACTTATGTATTCCACTCTTTAACCCAAATAAAGCAAAGCATAATACAGTAAAGTCATCTGATTCGTTTTTTCATTAATTTCTTAATTAATGGGGTTCATGACAATAAATAATGGGCCTCATAGCAAATGGCTCAGCTACAACTGTTGTCTCCAGTGTTTATATTCAGCTCTTTATAAAGTGTTCGCATTGACCATAAAAAAAGAACAAATACAACTTTACAGGACTACTTTGATATAAAAAAAAATGGGTTCAAAGTGGCTATCAGTAGATTTGCATTAAAAATTGGAAGTAGGTTCTTTACAACTACAGAAGAAAATGTAATTTATCTTAACATGGACTATAACGAATCTATGAAAAGCTTGTAGGATACTGTTGCCAGGATGTTCCTTCTCCTTTGCTTCCTAGGATCTTTAAAACTTTTTTTAAAATATTGTTTTACCAAAGAAGTCACTTAAATCAACATTATATAAATACCTTGCTTATTGTCTTGCTCTTTCCCAAATATGTTAAATTAACAGTGCAAAATAAAAGCAAAGTACAGAAACCCATCACATTAATCACAGTCCCTGAAGTCTGGAAGCGCTCTTTGTAGAAGCTGCAGCAATTATTAAAATAAACCTTTCATAAATACATGTACTAATGTGCTGTCCTCAGCTGACTGCACAGATGTCATCAGTTACTTTTTTTTAATAAGCAATAAATATAATCATGATTATTCTAAAGCAGTGTAGCAATTTTAAATATTTTTAAAGACTACAGCAACATTTGATTTACCAAATCTTATGACAATGGAGGAGATAGGACAGGAAAAACATCACGAGCATTTACAACCATAAAAAGGAAGCATTACCTTAAATGTGGCTTGATTAACGTGGGCTATGCTACTTTTCTATATTTGGTATGTAATGCTAAACTCAATCATCATCTGGGGATGATTTATCGAGGCTGTAAACTTACTTTGCTGCAGGTAGAAATTTACCAGACTTGTCTAAGTTTGAAATCATTAAAACACAATAGCACAAGCACAGCACCAACAAAAACATACAGCCTTAGGGTCACTAGCTCAAAGCCAGAGAGCATTTTTACACACCACTTTTACATAGCATTAGAGCTGAGATACCAAGACTTGCAGATCAGGCTTACTCGTGTAGCTCAGTCCTACCCTTCCCAAATAGGAAAGGAAATTTTTAGCAGCTGGTCTAGCTCGACTGCACGCACTGTCGACCCACACAGGATGATTTGCACATAATCACAGGCGCATGGAAGAGCTGGGTATTTCTTACACACACACACGCACAGGCACACCCACAGCGTGGGATTCAACAGAGCACCCACTGAGGAGAGACCACCTGTGTGCCTCTAACTACCATACCCCGTGCTACCATAACTATACACACAACAATATCAAATAAGTCTGAGTTACTTCATGCAGCTACAGTCCAAACACAAAGTGCCAGCTGAGACCCAATGCTGCAAATAATTCCTATAGTTCTCCAGAAATCCATACAGTTGAGCCTGAATCAGGGTCGCCTTACCTCAGCTCTACCTAAACCCAGACTACACCTGTGTAGAGTATGAAGATCTGATTTCATACCATTCTCCAAAATACATTATCTGTGCTTTTTCCTGTGTCAAGTCATTCATAGAGAGAGAGAGAAGCTCTCCTACAGTCTCCTATGGATAGAACTGCTTGTACCACAGTGAAATAAATGTTTCTTTTCATTATTGCTCCCACTACCTTGGAGTTTTCAACACGTTTCCTTCTGAGGTTACACTTGCCACCTTCACAAACCTGGCAAAACAGTGCCTATTCTATGAGCATTCCCTAGCAAAGGATAAAACATCATTTCACTTCAGGATGCCATTAAGAATAGAAATCCACATAAAATGTTGTGTTTACACTTGCAGAGCACAAAAGAAGTTTAGTAACTCTAATGTTTACCTGGTCTCAACCAGGCAGTTCAACATCCACGGGTGACAATGCTTTAATATGCTTAATTCTTAAATGCTGAAACTCTTTAAATATCCCCCATGCATCCATGGGGAATATTTAATGAAAAACATTTCAAATGAAACTTGGAAATAAAATAGCTGTTTCATCACACAGATTTTTGTTTTGTAAGAAAACTGTCAAAGCTTACTGTGAATGAAAGCATCTTTAATTCTGTTATGTACAACTACACGTTCTTACTACTCAGTGTTCTCTATCAAGTTCAGCTCAGTAAAATAGGGAAACAAAACATAAATTCAACCCTAAACTAAAGTATAGGTAGTTAGTTTCCATTCAGAAGATCTTTAACAATTTACATTCATAAAATGAGCACTAAGAAAAAAAAAACAAACAAAACTGCCCAAGGGAATCAGAATAAAAGCTGTGAATTTTCTTCCAAAATATGAAACAATGACATGAACAGCATTAACTGGGAAAACCAGGAGATATCTTAAGGGATGGCTTCTTTTTTTTTCTTTCCAGCAGTGCAGCTTACTTAACAAGTTTAGCATGGGAATCCTTTATATATATACACTATTTCTATATTCTCCGTATCCTGGGTACACTGTATCAGTAATACAGAGGTTTCTTTCCACTTTTCTTTGTATTGATGAATTTTCAGTAAAATATATAGCAATTTAAAGAAGATTCTGAAGCTTCTTTATGGTACCTGGAAGCTTCATGGAAGTTTCATATGGTACATGAAGCCCAGTTATGTGTGGAATGGGCACGACAATAGAGCGTTCTGATGTTTTGAAACTTGAAGTCATCGTGCTACTAAGTTTCAATCTCGGGACCAATTTACGATATATTTCCTTTGATTTTTTATTTTAAGCACTAAAGTGACATTAGACTGTGCTATGCATTTTCCAGTCATGGTCTATTTTGCTTTCAATTGTGTCTTATTTATTTTAATTTAATTCAAGTTATTAAAATTCAATCTCAAATAAATATGCAACATCACTACATTTAATGAAATGAGAATTACCTTAAACTTCAATAATAATTTTTAAAGAAGGGGTGGTGGGGGAGGGAGACCTACCTCTCCATGATTGAAAAAGAAACACAACACGGTAACAAGGCCTCCTAGACGACTCCCACTGTGGAAAGAGGAGGAAAAACAGGTACAACAGAATCTTATAATGGTCAGTGTTGCTTAAAAAATGTGAAGCAGCACTTGTGTACAGCTAAGTTTATTGGGGGGCAGGGAGGAATGCTTGAAAGAATCAAAGGAAGGCAATCAACAGAGTACATACAATATTAAAATACTAGTTAGACAGACAGTGTTTATTTCAGAGCAAATCAGTTCTTCATACATAAACTCTTTTCTACAGAACACCAATTTTAATGTTAATAACTTGGAAAAGTTATTCCACGGCTCGCAAATTTTGGTTTAGATCATTACATCTGGTGCTTTTAAAAACCAGGCAACATAAATGCAGTACTTCTTCCCTAAGATGTTGAGCAGTAAATTTCAGAATCTGCATGCTCAATCACCCAACAGGAAATTTTGGTCTGAATCTAAAGATTAATTTAGGGTAATCAAATTAAACACATTCAAAAAACATACTTAAAAATTAACTCATTATATGGTCAATGCAAGATACAATTTAATTTTTATGTGAAATACTGTGATGTTAACACGAGGAAGCTTTTTAAGCCCTTGACTTAAGGATTTTTTCCTTTTCCAAACCAATAAAATTCACCTATTGAATAAACAGTAAGACTAAACCCAAAGATATTAGATTTATCCCACTTCAAAAGAGCAATACATAAGGTTCCTATTTGTTTGAACAGCTTTGTAATTACTCAAGTTATGTGATATGAAGCAAAGAACATTTTTGTGCACACAAGTTCACTACTACTCTGAATGACAGATTATACCATTTTTGCTACTAAACAAAAGCAGCAGCCAGCTGTTAGGATTCTTAAAAAAAACAAACCAAACCAACAAAAAAATCAACCACACACACAAAAAAAAAGTCAACCAAAAAAAACCCCTTCAAATCCTCTCAGATCCTTCACCCATCACTAATATACAAGTCAAACAGAATCAGTACGTTCTGGGTACAAAATCTGAGGATTAAAGATACCAACTGAGTGTTAAAACAATCTCCAGGAATTGTGCACTCTTGCACATAAAACTCAACCTTACATCCCATCAATTCCAAAAGCTTTGACACTAATATGAAAAATGACAAAAAGAATGTGCTTAACATTAAAAATGTTATCCCTAGAAACAAAACAAAAAACTGCAAAAAAACACACCAAACCAGAAACAAAACTCAAGGTCTATGCTTTCTAAAGAAAGTAGTGAGAAATAAAGAGCTCACTGATTTTTCAATGACATTCATATATAAAAGGTGAATTTCTGTGTAACTCCCTTAAGAGAAATATTACAAGTTAATGACACAAATATTCAAATTTTACCTATTTCCTCAAAACATGTACTAGGCAACTTCCTCTTTTTACTGACAGTGTCTGCCCTGGGCTACTCCTTATTTGAACTACCAGCACATGCTTCAGAGAAAGAAAGAAAAAAACCCATGACAATGAAGCCAGAAAATGAATGAGGGGGAAAACCAATCACATCTCTCAGAGGAAAATATAGCTGTCTTTAACTTTTTGTCAAAACCAACACATGAAAACAGACATAAACAGAAAACTTATTTCCACTTCTGTTTTTCTGTTGAATGTAGAATCTATTTTTGTATGAAAGTGTATTACAGTTCCTGAAATGTAAGGACAGATGCTGAAGACACAAATTTATAGAAAAAGGGAAGTCCATACAATTTGTCCAAAAGAATGCATTATGTCAAAAATATTTTGCCTTCTCAGTTAAGTTCAAATGGAAATACATGCAAACACAACTTGAGGCAAAGCACTGGGAAAATCCCAGTCTTGGTTAAAAGTACAGTCATTCAACTTGAGTTTAAAAATTAGTTACAGTGATAATTTTAAGAGCAGAAGTATGTCAAAAGCTGTTTAAAACACATACAGCATCTAGTTTTATCCACAACCCAGTGGTATCAATGAGATACCACCTCACTGAAATTTTCCATAATGCTTTTCCAGCATCATCATTTATTTTAAGCAAAAAACTTCTCTATTTCAATAATCTTTTAGTGACAATGTATATGTAAAAAAACCCCACTACTGCTGTACCAATAATCAATATCCCATAAAAATATTTATACATTCACTTTTTCAAATTTTGTCTAAAAACTGACAGCTAGTACCAGCTAAAAAGCTCAGTCTCAACTGCCTTACCTGAGGTATGTACCGTATATGAAGAACAGTGACATCATGAATCCATTCAATAGAAAAATCACAGCAACATAAAAGGAAGCAGGGTCTCCCAACCCTAACAAAAAACAGTTAATATATGTTGTCAAATATAGAAGAAAGGCCATATTGGTTATAAAGCACCATGCAATCAGTATACTACCTTAATATATCTATATAAACTATCAGTATAATATCTCAATATATCTACAGAAAGAGACAATAAGGAAAAAAAAAGTAAATGTCATTAAGACCATTGTGACAATTCAATCAGAAAACCACAGCTTTGAAAAAATCCAGGAAGAGTAGGGATAGACATAGCATTGGGGCAGCCAGTGACAGAATAAGCCAAGAGGGATGCATTAACTGCAGGGGAAAACCTATGAGGTTTAGAAGGCAGAAGTACTACTAAGAATATTCTCTAGACTCTGCTTTGCCTTCATAGAGCTTTTTAGAACAGGTTTGTTAATCTAGACTCTTACTTCCCATCTCTTGCAGGAGTAAATCCATCTTTAAACGTATCACACACACTGCTCTTTGCTTTGTTTCATTATAAGCCAAGATATTTTCCAGTAATGCAAGTCTTTAAATTTATTCATTAACAGACACTTCTGCGCTCACTCCTCTGCTGTTATTCTCTTTCCTGCTATTTCTTTAAACCCTCCTGGCTCTAATCATTTCAGCAATACAGCATAAAAAGCCTTATTCATTAAAGTGAATGGCAGCAAAACTTCGTAGTTTCATATGCAGAACTGATTATTCCCCATTGCTGAAAATACAGCAAGACAGTTTTCTAAAGTAAGATGATGATATGCTCACCAAACACAGTAGTCTCAATAGCTGGTGCTTCTGTTGGTTTTGTTTTTATGAAAAACAGGAATGAAAGGTGGTACACTGTTTATTGCTTCTTACAAAATTAGAGAAAGAGAACCATGCAAGCTCTGAAGTTCTTACAGCCTTTGTGCAAAGGAAAAATACTAACCTGTCATCACAAAAAAGCATTTTAAATGATAAAATGAAATAACTTCACAAACTACCATCTATTATTCAGCTTGAACTGACTGTAGAACACCTCGAAAGCACTTCTTGATAAGCTACTTTTATTGTTTAATAGTTACCTGACAAGCCAATATTTCAAACGTGGGAAAAAAACCCCCTAAAAACAAAAAAGTGGCAGTGTCCTTGCTTTGGTGTCAAAATCAACGTATAAGGTTGAAATTCTTATGCTGAATAGTAGGTCATGAGAGGTAAAGGATTCTTCTCAGCAGAATCACTATGTAAGATTTCTCTAAAAAATCTCCAAAATTGAGGGAGGAAATTTTGAAATGTAGGAACTTGGAATGTATTTGGGATCCTTCAGAAGTTACAAAAAACTAATACATGTACAGTAGGCTTCCAGTTACATTTATGACAGCTTTCTTTGTAACAATCCAACATTGTGAAGGCTCAGACCGTAACAGTGAAGTTTTGAAGGCCAGGATAGGAATTCAATCCAGGCAGGAGGAGTTACCTAACAAGCAAAACCCACATTTTCACCCTTGGTAACACAGGAATATTTATTATTTCTGAAATACGTAAAGCCACAATTGTATGCTTCCAAGGAGAAACCATTGTAAAACAGAATTTACCTTCACAGCTTTCAACAGGACTAAGCCCTTTTCCTCTGTTTACAGTCCAACATGTCTTTGTTGGTACACCAAGGAAATCCATAATGGTGGTATATATGCGGTACCAGCTGGCGAGGACCACCTAGGGACAAAACAGGATTTGAAGTTTCTGCCCAGAGTAACCTCTCATGACAACTGGCCCTCATCCAGGATTATTTTCAAACTCAGAATTTATCGCAGCAACTTAGCACTTTTGACCATAATTTCCTAAAGGCATCTAACAGAGCAAGTGTTCACTAACAGACTAAAACCATGCCTATTTAGATATTTAGATGCTTTATAACAGAAATAATTTCATGCATCAAGCTGCAATATTCAGAAAAAACTCCCTACGCATTTCATTGTCTAGAAGGTTCCTCATTTGAGTATTTTTGTTTATCAGATATTAAAATCATAGATGTTCTTGACAGAGGACAGCTGACCAAATTGAATCCATTAAAGCCAATTAATTTTTTTCCATCTGGCAAGAGTATTAGTGGATCAATCTTTAGGATTTTTACTCTGTTAAATTTTGATAGGTTAATTTTAAGCATGCATTGCAAAGGGCTTCCAGATGCAATGTAAGAGAGCATTTCCATTTTCCATGCAAAGGGTGTAATGTTCTTGAAACAACAACTCAATTAAACCTCAACACCTGACACACAAAATATCAGTACTTTACACACAGAAAAATATGACAACTCATCTCACAGCAAAGTCATTAGTTAATAACATTACCAAGCTATTCTACCAGGATATAACTGACTTTATAGAGTTCATAAATGAGTAATGTGGCCATTCCAGTTGAGCTGCTTTGAAAGTTATAACCCAGCAGTTCCCAGACTGACAATATGTTTCACCACTGCAGTATGAGCTGTCTCTGGCCCGTGTCACAGAAAACATATATAAGAAAGATGATCCTTTCTTTTCGTTCCCCATACAATTAATAAAACTCTTTATGTCACTTCTATCTTCAAGAAGGGCAAGAAGGAAAAACAGACATGTCTGAGAATGTGATGGAGTAAATCCTCCTGGAATCCACTTCCAAACACACAAAGGACAAAAACGTGATTTTAAGCAATCAGCATAGATTTACAAAGGTGAAATCACACCTGCCCAGCTTTATAACCTTCTGAGATGACTGTCTTGATAGATAAGGAGACAGCTGCGGATATTTTTTTAAGCTGTTGCCAATCTGGTGCCAATCTGTTCTACTTCTTAAGACTAGATGATGGCACAAGGGACCATCCTCAGCAAGTCTGCAGGATAAATACAGGAAGGAGTGACTGATCCTTGTGGTGCCACTCGGAGGGACCGCTCTCAAAAGGCAGGAGAAACGGGCCAACAAGAATCTTCCCAACAGGGAAATGCAAAGCCCTGCACTGGGGATGAACACCCCTGTGCACCAGCACAGCTGGAAGCTGACCCCCTAGAAGGCAGTTTTGCAGAAAAGGATCTGTGAGTTCTCGTGGGCAATTTGTACTAGAGCCAGCAACAAGCCCTTGATGCTAAAAAAGCCAAATATATCATCAACTGTTTCTCACCGGACAAGAGAGGCAACCCTTCCCCTCTACTCAGCAATGCTAAGACTTTATCTGCAGTGCTGAGTCCAGTTCTGAGCTGCCCAAGACAAGGAGGACATAGAATAAAGAGGACTCAGACAGACTCTCTTTGGTTGACAAGAGAAGAGACAATGAGCACAAATTCAGATACAGGAAATTCCACTTATACATAGGAAAAAAACTTTCTTATTTTGGGAATTGTCAAACACTGGAACAAGCTACTCAGAGGTGGAATGTATTAAAAATGAAACCAGAGATGACCCTGAGCAACCTGCTCTACTTCACCCTGGTTTGAGCAGTGTTCAAACTAGATGACCTTCAGACAGCCCTTCCAGCCTCAACTGTTCTGTGATTCTAAAATTCATTAATTTTTAATACCAAGACTACAATCATTAAGGCTCACTTCATCTGTGGCATTCACACCCTCCCAATGTAAATCCTGTATATTTAAAATATGACAACATCTTTCTAGACCCAGACTCTGTGCTTCAACATTGTGCTTTACAAAGTACAGTATCCTGAATCCCTGGAAGCTCTCTGAACATCTGTGCCCTGGCGCTTCTGGCAGTGCACATGCGCATACATGAACCAGACACCTGCCCCATGTCCAGACAGACATCAGTAGGCCTGGAGAACCAAATCAGTGTCCTTCTTCTTATCACCTGAATGTGAATGAATGTGCTTTGTTAGGGACATCTGTGTAGCATATTTGCATCACCAGCCCTGAAGCTGACGTTACCCAAGCACATAAAGCATTCTTGCCGAACCAACGTTGAACCAACAAAAAAACCCAATGATTAATTTATCAACTTAACCTTTTTATGCCACAAGTGCCTGGGTCTGCTGCAAATTTTACAAGTTTTACAAGAATTACAAATTTTACAAATTTACAAATTTTACAAGAACACTCCCTAAAATGGTATCAGGTTAGGTAATTCATGCAAAAACCCCCATTTTTTTTGCCAAAAGCTACTTTACATGAAACAGTTAACGTGGGCATAAAAATGGAAGCAAATCAGTAAGCAGTACAAAATTGCTAGGTCAGTTGGAGCACAGTGATGTTTCTGGAATATCTACTGTTCCGTTTTAGATAAGGCAGTAAACGCAGAACCAGGAAAACAGAAGCCTAGCTTTTAGAGCCAGGAGATCTCTGTGGACAAGGACAGTCCTTTGCTGTAAAAGAACACGTAGGAAAGTCAAGCTGTTTCACTAGTTGCCTTCGAGTGTGCCAACTACGTGGATCTTTGCAACACTCCTCATTTCAACTCACATTTTTATTATCACCACCACACACAGAAATATAAACTGTTCCATAACAACAAACATCCAGAGAGCAAACTTAACACCTTATCTCTCCACCACAGAAACTAACACGTTATCTCTCTGCCATTCTGCATCAGAAATGAAAACAACACAATTACTAGAACAACCTGACTATGGAGCAAATACTTGGAAAATCAACTTTACTGGGATTATAACATTGTACAGCTACAAGGACTACTTTGTTTTTTTCGATAGACATTTTTACTGCTTATATGTATAATTTACATAAATGATGTATTGATTGCTACAGACTCATTTTACTTTTTCTTCCTTTTTTTTAAGTTTTCAAGGCTAGTACTGCCTGTACATGCAGGTGAATTGTTATATTTTTCTTAATCAATTTAACATCCTATTTAGCAATGAGATTTCCAGACTGCTTTTGAGCAAATTAATTTTAAAATCCACTAAACAAACAAACATTTTATTAAAATTCAGCCTTAGTGCTACTAATGGGCTGAAAGAGCTGGAAAGATCCCAAAATATCAAACAGGAAATGAAACACTTTCAGGAAGCATGGCTGGAAACTGAGCATCAGAAGGAAAAATTTTACTGCCAACAAATAAATCCACAAGCATCTTCTCACTACCCAGCCCCATTATAATCATAAGAAAATTCTATAAATTCAGACGACATATTTCAAATGTCAAGTTGCACCTATTGACAGTTTTATAAATACAGTTATGTGGAAACAGAAGTACTCAAGAAATACCAAAAAAAAAAACAAAACCCAAAGCACTATTTACAGGAAGGCTAGACATTAAGCAGTAAATGACTGAAAGGAGCAGAGAAGACTATTTGTCTGTTTTGCATGCCCACACAGGCACAGGAAAGATGAATGAATTCATACCTTATCACCAAGTTCTGTGAGCCAATATAATCCTAGAAAACTCTGAACTGACAAGCCTACACATCTTGCACTGTAATCAACCTAGTGTTCTTACAGAATGTCAGCCACTGTATCTGATTGTTCTTGTTTTGATTTTGTCTAATTTACTTAGTCATCTTTCAGGATGATATCGATGAGTCTTTAAGAACAAGTTCATTTGACCAGTTATCTTTGATATTTGAAAGTCAGACTCTAGCTGAAGTCAATAAATCTTTGTCAGCTAAAGGAAATAACTCTTTAGTAGTCAAATGATGTTCATAATGTGGCATTTCTAGAACTGAACTGCAATCCCTCTGGAGTTAAAAAAAATTCCAAGCAAACCCTAAACATGTGAGAGGGCAACAAAAAGTGCTCATCTATCGAACATTTAGTTCTTCCAGAGCAAGGATTTAAGAAGCAAATGAAACCACTACATGCAACTTGTACAAATACATGCACACCAAGAACTCTTACACATTCAGTTCCTGGAAGCAGCTCTGCTGCAACAGAGCAGGAGAATAGTACCCAACAATCACAGCCATTATTAGGCGGTTCTCATAAAAATAAGCTGCTGCTGACACATGAAATTACAGAAATGTACATTAACCAAAGGAATCTTCCCTTTGCAAAATGTTTGAGACACACTGGCAAAACCTTAAGAGACAGAAACCTCAACATTTCTATACTTAAAACACACGTTCTTTTTACTGACAGAAAAGCAGAGTAGGAATGTGACCTAACCAGGTAACAAGTCTAACACTAAGTATGTTCAAAAAAACAGCAGTCAGTCTTTCACAGAGGAATTTCCTCTGCAACATCTAAGTAAACTATTACCACTCAGGGATTTCACAGCCACTGTGAACAGTGATGTGCTTAGTTCTGTCAGTCCTACACAAAATGGAAAACAAAATAACCTCTCACAACCTGTACCACTGCAGTCGTTATTGTCACATACTACTGATATTTCATATGTCTTACCTCCTGAAGTACATAATGTCAGCAACCTACTTGCTTTCAGGGAAAAGAACAAAAGAAGGCAACAAGTACAGAACTGGTCTGCAACTTCAGGGCACAAAATACTAAAATCTAGAAAGCTTTCACATTTGATTGAAAATACTTGAAGTTTGGAAATTGATCACAATGTATGAGGTAACTTTCTCATTTGAAATCTGGAACTGAAGTACAGTATTTAAGCAAAACTTCATTAGTCACTGTATCTTTACAATCACATTTTTCAGAGTAACATTTCTCACAAATTTGTAGTCAAAGCTAAAACAATGGAAGATTTGCAGAAGGTATTTATTTAAAACATAGCTCACCTCTGGGTAAAGATTGAACCTTTTTAAGGTGTTAATCACTAAAGGATATTCAGTTAGCTTGTCATTCATAATTGCGCATACTCCACTCCAAAATGATGGTGCCTCAATAATGATCTTGAAGTAGGAATAATAAAGACCCTACAGGAGAACAGATTTATTATTTACAATTAAAGATGTCACTTCTGCTTCAGGAACCACTGTATATAAGCTTCATTTTTAAACAAACTTTTTAGTGTAACAAACAGGACAGGCTTATTGAAGATGACTACCCAGTTTTTCAAATCTCTTCTATTACTGCCACCGAAACAAGCAATGTGGGTTTCCTTCCACTTTGTTTCATAGCATACCTGGAAATCTCTCATTTGGGCTAGTAACTATGTATTAGCAAAGTATTTCACAAATCTCAAAATGAAAGCAGACAAAAGATGTGTGTGTGTGTGTATATACACACATATATATATGCCAACATTTATTAATTGAAAAAATATTAAGTAAAGAAGGCCACATAACAAGACTATAATTGAAGCAAGGTATAAGGTACTTGCAGTTTTGTATTTTGGGTCCTCCAGAATCAAATTTTTAGATTATATTTTAAGTGAACTGTGAAGTGATACATTCATAGGGATCAGCTGCAAGTCACACAAATACTCTGCACATAAAAGCGTAATGCATAGTAGTTGTAAGAGATCAATATGTACACTTATGCAGAATGTATTAAGAAATTTTGGAAAGCCCATGATCAGATTACAGACAGAAGTTTTCCAAACACTGAAACATAATCTAACCATTTCTGTGCGAAAAGCCATTTCTCTTTCTAGCGTTGACAGGTGAGAAAAATGACGGTCATTTTCAAAAAGAGTTGTTATGTGACACCTGCCAAAAAAAACCAATTAAAATGAAACAGAGAGGTTTAGAATATGTACTAAATCATCGATATCAAAGAACATTCAATGAATACCCAAAGTTTACTTACAAACTGCTATTATAATGTACTCATATATTATACCAATATTGTCATCTATTCAGATAATTTTAAATTTAAAAAATATGAACACAGAGTATTTATTAAATTTTTTATAGCATTAGTAATAATACTATAATGCTATATATTATACATAATACTGTAATGTATTTTAATTTAAGTGCAGAGACTTAATGATTAAGCAGCAATTTTTCACCTGAAAAGCAGGCTTCACTCGTCTCTGAACGGGCTTAAGAAACCTTTCACATCAGCTTCACAAGAACAGAATTATTCAGCTCAGAGATAATTTAGTCTTTAGAGAAAAGTTCTAAATATAACTTATCCCAACATCTTCTCTAAAAATAACTAAAAATTTTATTTTTATTATTTTAAAATACTATATTACTCTGAAGCAATAAATTTAACCTTACCAATGTAGGACTCCTGCAAAAACAGCTGTAAAGGAAACAAAAGGTGCGAAGTTACTCAAATATTTAAATAACTGAACATGAAATCGTGTTCACTGCAGTAACTGCAGTACTACTTCAGAGATGCACAGAGGTACTAAAGACTCCAGCAAACAGAAGAACAGGAACATCTGAATTAACCTTCATGGCCAGGTCTGTGAAAATTTTCTGTGGTATTCAGCACTAGGCAGTGTTTCCACCTATATCTTGCATCACTCAAGCTGATTCACCAGCATCTAACGCACACATTTCGGTTATCAAAAACAAAACTGAATTACAAGCATTTTTTTAAATAAGCATAAATATTTTTAGCATTTTTATGATGCCTACTGTGACTGTTCCTGTGACTGTTGACAACTCCTGCTTAGATTTTCAGGAACTCATACTATGGCCTGAAGCACGCTACAAGCAGTGCTGCTCGGTCAAGGCAAAGGGCAACGAACAGGCAGGACCTGGTGGCCTGAAAGGGCTTAAGGTCACTCTGCAGCCATTATCACCTGCAGCCTGCTGTCTCCTGCAGCCATCTCCTGCACCTCCTGGTGTGTTGATTGTCTGGCAGTTTCTTCAGACTCTGCTAGCTCATGGAAACACTATAGACCAAACTTCCGAGCTTTAAGGTGTAAACACATCAGCTTAGCCAAAAAGTTTCTAAAGGAGATCCAGCAGCAGCTGAAGTCCTGAGCCTTTTGTGCTTCTCGGTGTGATACAGGGGATGCCAGCATCAGGATTAAAAAGGAAGGATGAACACTCCCACCATCATCTAGGTAATTATTTTGCTGAGAAGTGCACAAGTTAGAAGTTTCAAGTTGAGCTGTGAATTAGAGAACTTGTGAGTTCAAAACCTCGTGACTTAAGGGATGAATTAGTGAATGACTATGTTAGACTAGTCTGCACAAAGTGGACTGGCCCTTGTTTGTCATGTTTGTTTTCTTTCCTAATGGACTCATAAAATGAATTTTAATTTACAGAGCACACTGTGCTGTAAATATGAGAAATCCAAATGGACCGTGACAACCAACACAAGTCTAATTGAGACTATAATTGCTAAAAAAAGATAGACTCTGCACGCAGTAAGGTTTCATTTGTACATCTCAAGGCTACCTGCACTGTTGCCATGCAGGTACAGAACAATGGAGGTAATCTGAGGGACAAAAGGAAGAGACAAATACTGATGAACAGGAGGGTTAACAGTCTAGGTCTCTGACCTCTGGAGCATGACAAGATCCAGAGAGAGCAGGAACCACTCCATTTCACTTGGGGCAGCACTGACAGCATATGCAGCTTACCATGGAAGCAAAGCCTGCATGAATGAGGGATAATGGGAAGGCATTTAGACCACGGTGCTTCTCCTAAACTGAAGGTGTCTCAGTTGCCCTTTAGGCACACAGCACCTTTCTGCCATAGAAAGATCTGGAAGACTAGTTGTCTTTAATCCATGAAAATATTTACGGTTAATGAAGAGCCCTCTTATTCACACAGGCTGTATGGAACAGAGAGAAAGCGGAGAGGACAACCACCCTCCCTGCTTACACCCAGCTGTGGCCAGAAAGGTGCTGAGCACCGTGTCTCTCTCCAGGGTGCTGACTGGCACACACCTTCCCCCGTTCCAGCACCCGGACACCGCAGCTGCCTCTCTGAAGATGTGGAATGGGTGAAGTTGCTTGGACATTGGTAAAACACACAGCAATGCCTGCATGCTGGTGCAGAATATAGTCTGAGAGTTAGTGAATGCACATTTGTTCAGGCTAGGGTTATCTGTTTCATGTTACAAGAATAGGGTTGTCTGTTTCTGGAAAGCAGCAGGGACAAGAGAAGGAAAAACACCTTTTCAAATGCACTGAATTAATGTGGAATTGGAGTGGACTCAATGTACAGTTCATGCCTTAGTATATATACCAAATGTATTTATTCCATATATATGATCCATATATTCCTCCAACACAGACCCTGGAAGTGCTGCTGCTACTGACAGTACTTGTTATCATGGTCACCATAAGGTTCATTAATCCTAGTTTGTTGCATTATGACTTGATTTTAAAATTGAAGTTTTGTATGTGAAGAAGTCCAAGGTGAAGCTGGGTAAGACAAAAAATAAAAATAAAATTAAAAAAAAAAAAAAAAAAAACAAAAACAAAAAACAAAAACCCAAAAAACTAAAAAAAAAAAAAAAAAAAAAAAAAAAAAAAAAAAAAAAAAAAAAAAAAAAAAAAAAAAANAAAAAAAAAAAAAAAAAAAAAAAAAAAACAAAAAACCCAAAAAAAAAAAAAAAAAAAAAAAAAAACAACAAAAAAAAAATCCAACAAGAAGACCAACAACCAACCAAAAACAAGACCAAAAAAAAAAATACTACCACAAAACAGAAAGAAAAGCACAAAAAACAATTACCTAAAAAAAACCTCTAAACTAGCCTCTGGTACAATTTAACAACATTGACCTCATGCTAAACACTTTGCACAGTAGCTGGGGTGGTACTATACCACGCTGAAACTTCAGAGTTTTACAGCTCCACTTCCATCACTGAAGTAGGTTTTTCAAAGACAAGCCTGGGTTCCAGTTAGAAAATGAAGACCTCAGTCTTTCACTTAAAACTTCACCTTTTTTATACTTCCTAGAAAAAAGTCACCAAAATTGCCTGGTGTAAGCAGAACCTAATGTTTTAGGAAAGGTTCAGGAGCTGCAGGGGTTATTTTTATACTGAGAACATTTACATTAGCTCTCACGGAAAGCTGCAAATGTCTTTTTCAGAAAAGCAGGTATTGATATGACATGGAATTCCAGGTAAGCACATTAGCTCTATCAGCAATGCAGCAAACCATATTCCATACAAAAAACCTGTTTTGCAGTAATTGTATGGAAAGAAACAGAGCAGCCCATACCTTTCTTAGTTATTGCTTATTGAATAATAGTTACACATTTGCACAAGGCATTATTTCATTTCTCAGCAACATTCCTAAGATTCCCAGTGAGATTACATGCTGAAATACATTTGCATACACACATGCCCCAGCTATAAAAAATAACAATTTTAAGACAGATCACATGTTAGGTAAGAATATACAGTAAAGTCCGATGCACATTAGTTACCCGTACTGTTCATTAACTCAAATTAATGTAGTTCCAAATAAGGCAAATATGTGGTATTTTATGATAAAAATTATCTATTGTTATGGATATTACATTTCACATCCAGACACTTATTTCATAGAGGAAACAGTATCTTTAGATCTGATTCTTCCCTTCAGTAAATGCTTTATTGAAAGTCAATGCAGTAAGAGTAAATACATTCACAGTTATTTTGGAGAATTTCATATACATTTTCACAGTATCATTCTATTATCAGTACAAAGTCAAAGTCAAGACCTTTCATAATCACACAGCAATTAATGTTAATTACTCACATTCCAGGAGACAATGGGCTTAATTCATAGACTTCCACCATAAGTCCAAATCAGCATTTTTCAAGAGACTGCACTAAGCCAGTTTCTGATGGAAAACATGCAGCTCAGCTCTGTTAAATTACCATCCTTTGATCCTGTTAATGTCCCTACTGGAGAGGGAATGAAGGAGGGGATAGGAAGGGAATACTATAGTCCTAATGCTGTACACACACAGCTACTATGTACTTGAACTTGCAGATGCCATTTTCTCACCCAGCCTAAGAATCCCTAAAAGCAAAGCATATGATAAGATTTTTGCAGACTAGGGCTATTATGTAAAATCTGATAGATTTCCTATTTTCGCCTGTGTGCTATTCTAAGAAAAGCAATATGAATGGCATATAAAAAGGATTCTAATTCTGGGAATTAAATACTGAAGAATAAAGACATTCTTTGGCTTTATTTACCAAGAGAACAACAAATGCTGAGATAGTGTAATCCAACAGGATGTGAAGGGTACAATAAATTGATTCATATTTTGCAAATATCCACCAAATGACCAGGTAGGAACATAGCAGAACTGAGAACAATGAGGAACCTGCAAGCATTGACTACTTCTGCAGCTTAGTCAGTTGTTACATTTTGAGATTCTGTGCAATATAATAAAGATGTCTTCAGGAATAAGGCCTCAAGTCAATGGTCATTAAGAAAAAAAACCCAAACAACATAATAGGGTGAAGTGTTGTATAAGAACATTCTTGAAAGTCTGACAACTTTACTGGTGCGCATAAATTGGAGATAATTCGTTAAGAGAAAAAAATTCACACTCTATAATTAAACTAGCTCCAGCTGTGGGAGCCTCTGTTTTTAGAATATGAGGCCTTAAAGCTTAAGCAAAGCAAAAACAAAAATTCAAATTCCACTCAACTTAATCAAAACTATTTCATATTTAGTGAACGTACATTCTTTGCTACTGCAAATATGCAAAACATACTTTGCTGTTAAGGTTTTACTCCTGTTAAAAAGGTAAACACCTCCCTGAAATATTTAATCGGTTATCTGGGTTTCACAGACAAATTCAAATTCCAGAAATTATAAAACTCTCTCTGCTCCCAAATTTCAATCAGAGGAAAGCATTTTTCAATTCTGACCATCAGTTTAATATTTCTATGTCATTTAAGTAACTATGAGTGTAGGAAATGCTGAATAAATAGATGTAAGTAAAGCAATTCAGGAACACTTTATTCATTAATTAGCTTGTAAGCTAAGGGCTGATTCCCTGCTACTACTTTGCAATGTAATTCATCAAACTGAAGAAACCCCTTTCGGCAACCAGGACTGCTGGTGATGTGATTAATAGTACCAGCATCTTTGGAATACCCTGACAGTCTTTACTAGAATACCTTTCAGGGTATATCTAATTGTGCATCCGACAAACATGCTGTTAGTTAACATTTGTTAACTTTACGAATGCATCTCTTTGCAAACACTTCAGGTGTTTTTTTCAAGATTTTGGCCATTAGCCATTTCATTATTTACTGAAAAATATTCCCAAAGATAAAAACATCTGAATTTACATCCCTCTTCAACTGTATGTACTTCCACCCATACTTCTTCCCAAACAAGCTGTTGCGATTACATTACTAAATAGGAGCTGCTGCCTTTTTCTTTTTCCTAGAAATTAATAACTGGGTAGGAGAAATCCATAGATACGTGGATTTTTTTCCTATAAATGTTGTGATACCACATCAAATGCTACAGTAACAGCTTTACAAAAGTTACCAGGTAGGAAGTTATTTCCTGTCCCTTTTCAACATCAGCTATGTTTTTTTCTTTTTCCAAGTTATATTTCCAAATATATTTTGACACAATTCACAATTCCAGAGAAAGAAAGGTAAAAAGATCAGTATTTCCCCCGTGATGTACTCCTACTTACCCAGCAGGAACGTGAGCCATATCTTGCTATCAGCTTTTGCGATGAAGGCCTTTCTGTCGACAACAAATACTGCCAAAAGAACACAAGCACCTTAAGCATCAATTAAGCACAGCCTCTATAAAGGGAAATCTAAATTCTGCAACATTAGTTTTATGTAAAAATCTTGACTAGACCTCACAAATGCTGAAAGAAACTTCATACAGCAAGTTCGTAACTACACATAAAAGCTTTAAACATCACACGGAGACTACTAAGGTGACTATATAAATCATCAGGTTTTTAATTTCTGAAATAACTTTTATAGACTAACTTGACAGAAGGGGATTTCTACATAGCTATGTTACCGGCAAATTTGCTAAAGCAGAGAGTCAGACTTTTAAAGAATACACAACCCTGCATGCTTTCCAGCAGAAATAAGCTGGTCATGCCAGCACCGCAAGCTGCGATAGTCAACACCACCAGAGAGACTGTTTTAACAAGACTTAGTTACACAAACAGCACGTTTCCCCACTTCTCCCCCAAAGGATGCTGAAGTGGTAAAAAGCCCTTTCCCTCGCCCCCGTCTCACCGATCCCTGTGTGGGTTTTGTCAGCTTTTCTCTCTCTTCACCCTCCCCGCGCTGTGACAGGCTGGAGCACGGGCCCGGGCAGAGCAGGAGCGCGACCCCGCCGCCGCTGCCCCGGGCAGTGCCAGACACCGCCCGCCCGCCTCCCTTCCTGCTTCCCTCCCGCGGGAGGGACCTTCCCGCCCGCCGGACCCCGAGCGCTGCTTCCCGGGGAACACGTCCCGGCGCTCCCTTCCCCGGCAACATCCTCCCCCTGCCACGGGGCAAGGGTACCGCCACTTGCCGGAAAGAGGGACGGGAAGCGACGCTCAGCCCCACCGCACTTCCCCCGGGCGGAAGGGCTGGCTCCCATCCCAGCGGGGGCAGAGGGAGCGGGGAGGGGGCAGGGTTCAGGGTAGGAACCTCACCTCGGAGCCGGTCTCCGCAGACGCGCAGGAGACTCAGGGGGCCGCGGCCCAG
>VZRQ01007836.1:850284-886237 GCA_013397975.1 Machaerirhynchus nigripectus | reverse complement strand
ATTCTTCCCGCTGACTTTTTCCCTGTCCTTTCCGGGAGGCGGAGGCGGTTTTCCCGCCGCTCCCCGTGCGGGCGGGCCTGCCGTGCCCCCCGCGCTGCTGCGGCCTCCTCCGTCACCTCTTGCTGTTTCTCTCAGTTGCTTTCCCGTTCCCGGGCCCTTCAGCTTTGGAACATCGTCAGCTTAAACTGAGTCCACCCCAGAAGTGCCCGTCACCCCTCTCCCCGCCCAAATTCTCAAAAATTTAACTCCCAGAAGGTAACTTGTCTGTGTTATTGCGATGTCCCGAGGGCTTCCACACCACGGAAAACACCCCTCTTCTTCCTCTTTCTCCTCCTTCTCCTTGTTTGGAGTTTTATTGTGGGTTTGCCTTTGCAATGCAGCCTCTTCGATCACGAGCACCGTGCAGATCGAGCCAAACCCTTGATTTAGGTTTGGAGATTAAAAGGCCCCGTCCCACAGAAACTTTGTGTGAGGAGGATCCTTGAGACATGGAGGTGTTTCATGACTTTTCCAGAGCAGTTATCTTCAGGAGCTCCCAGTAGCAATCCCTGAAGCTCCTACTTTAACTGCTCTTTTTTGAAGAGTGGTGAAGATACAGCAACAGCTGTGGAACAAGACCCACCTACAGCGAAGCCGCCGTTCCTCCTCCTACTTGTGCTCTCCTACTCAGCGCAGAACAGCGCTCAGGCAGCGGCTCATCCGATAGGGATATGTTAATTTAATTATGACTTTCGATAATGTTGATTAAATATAGCAGAGTATAACCTCTTCAGTAACTGCAGCCTCTCCAAACAGATCCATTTCTCTCTTTCCTCCCTGACCTCTTCTTATTTTTATCTTTCTTGGCTGTACCTATTCCTTGCCTCCCAGGTGCTCCTCATTGCTGTCTTCAGGCTTTTCTTTATCCCCCTGCACTCTTCATTTTATGTTTCTGCTCCTGAGTTTTCTATGTTTGGGTTTTCCATTCAACTCTGTTTATTTTTCCTAGCCTTTCCGCTTTTTTCCTCTGACATAACATATGTAGGTTTCTTCTAAAATGTTTACAACCTCTTTATGTCCATCTTCTTTTCCTAATTATTTTTGTTAATCCTATCCTGTGAAACACAAGGTTTGAGTCTAACATGGCAAATACCATACTAAGATGGTATTTTAAAAAACTGTTTGATGGATACATAGCTGGCATATTGTTATCACAGGAAGGTAATTTTGGTTCAGATTCAGCTACTGAGGTAATGAAAGTGTCAAGGTAATGAAAATAGAATGGCTTTCGCTGTCTTCATGGTAGTAGTAAGGCCGTTTACACCCAAATAAATGTGTAAAGATACAAACTGGTACTGAACAAACCAGCCTGTAGGACTGTCAGAGGACCTGTGCGTCCACAAGTTCCCTTGGCCCCACGTTTCTTTGCTTGCTGAGGGAAAGTCACCCTTCTGTCACTAGCTGTTTTGGGGAGATAACTGCAAAGGATGTGTTACACTCATCTCAAAAAAGCGAACGAGGAAGAAATAGTATTTTTCATGTAAGACAGCCGGTCTCCTGAGTACCCAGGCTCTTCTTCCAACATGAATTATGTGTGGCAGTTTCATATTGCAAGAAACATTTATCTGTGCTTATTACATACTAAATATAAATGAAGGCATAAAAGGAACACCCTTCAAGTGTTTGAAGACTACATACTATTTTCCCCACCTGCCTTTTAGGAGAAAAAAGTCCCACAATCTGCTCTTTTTCATATTTTATTTTAATTGAGTAGCCTTGTTATAAATTCAAAAGTAACCAAAGGAGTCTGTTGTTGCTGTCTGAGTGATTGAAGGGTACAGGCTCCAGGTAGAGTTTTGCATGTATCCAGCATAGAAAAAGAGCAATATGATACGTTCTGCCAACTTTTAACTCCTGTAACCTATACTTCAATTTCTGCCAAAATCTATAGAGTCATGGAACACTTAGAAACTTGAAGGGTTGATATTATTAAGGTTCATAAAATTGCTGTGAGGTGGCACAGCCACTGAGATTAACAGGGCCTACTCCAGCTTGCAGCAGATCAATTACCTTCAGGCTGTTTTCTTTTAATAAAAGTCTTCAGGCAATTTATTTCAACAGGTAGCACCCACAGAACCTGGTTACAAAGGCACATACTACTAAACAGTTCTAAAGGTTTTAAAAGTTACTGTAAGTGCGCAAAAACCAGAACATCGCATTCTTAAATGTAAAGGTGCCCATATTCAGCAACCATGAATTGCTACGGAAAACCTCCAGCACTACTTCAGAAGAGCTGCAGTAGAGCAGTACATCTCTAAAAATAAAATGACATTTGTTTCAATCTATAAGTTACAAGTAGTAAGAAATAAAGCTTGGGCTTATATCATCACAGGAATTGCGTATTTTTTCGAGAAGTGCTAAGTTTAATATCCAACATCACGTTTCAGACAGTGTAGCTTATTACTAGTCCTGCACATCACAGTGAAAGGAGTAATAAATCAGCACATATCTTGCTGTTTATAACAAAAAAGGAAGGGAAGGAAAGAAATATACCTCTGAAAATAAATTTGATTTTTCTCAACTCTCAAGGGTGCTGAAGGATATTTACAAGTCCATAGGAGAGACATCATCTAATCAGATTTTCCTAACTTCTTTTGTCCAGGGAAAGCAAAATCCATAAGATGTTGCTTCACAGTTTTCTGCTGTCCCAGGACAAGGCACATTCTGGAACACAACATTTCTGTTTCTGCTAGGTCTTCTCTACCTCTTTGCTCACACATTTTCTATGATCACTGGACTGTCCCTTCGTATTTCCAAATCACTCTGACAGATATCAGCAATCTCAGCTGGACAGTGGTTGTGACACACTGTCAATGGAAATAATTCACAGTCCTCAGGAATAAGCCCCTGCAAGGGAAGCACATTTGCCTTGGCAGTTCCTGTATATTCTCTAACAGTGTTCGTTCCTCAGGATGCTGGATGGGCACACCTCATTACTGAGCAGTCCAGAGCTTGCTTTCCTCCCCCCACCCCCCAGTCATTCTCATCTTCTGTATTGTTCCTTGACACCAGTTCTCTCTTTTTCTCTTGCCTCAAGTGAGACCTTCACTTTCTAGTTTATTACCAATACCAACCCCTTCTCTCTTCGGTCACCTTCAAGGTGATCTGAATAAGGGTGCCTGTAGAGATTTCTTTTTTCAGTCTGTAATGATGTTCCTTCTACTGCTCTGCTTTGTTCCAGTGGCACTGCCTCAGAGCACATTCTGCAGATTCTGTGACAAGGCTGCCGTTTCCACCTACCGCAGGGCTTTGCTCCTGTGAAGTTTGTGTTGATCCCCCACACTTTCACACGTTCAGCAGCAGACTTAATAATAGCAGGACTGCATTGTAGCAAGTTAGGGAACTTCAGGCTCCCTTTCCTTGGTTCATTTAATCCAAGGTTAGCATGCAATGAAGGCGTGTTCTAGAAAGTATGTCTCTTCAGAAAACAATTGTGTGACTGCTGCATGGTTAGATGTACTCAACCTAGCATTAAATGAGCCATTTTGAGGGCTGACAGCAAGAGAGCTGCAGCAATGTGGAGCTCAGAGCCTCAGGTAACTAACCGGGACGTTAGAGTGTTTTGAGCTACACGCCATATGGCCATATCTGACTTAACTCATTATTTATACTACTTGAGCTTCAGTCACAGAGCAGACAAATTCTTACTTACAGAAAGATCTTTATGAAAACAGAAATAGTTGGGACCCCTTCTTGTGAAGACCAGGCTGAATATGAGTGCAGAAGGCAAAGGAGCTTCGTAAGGCAAGAAGTGAAGATGTGGGATTGCCCTTGGAGTTTGTCCATGGAGGAATTTGCCAGGGAAAAACAAAAACAGCAGAATGCAGTGGTAAACTATTATAGTGTGTACCTTGTCCTGTTTAACAGCTTTGTGGGACCAGTTCACTTTCTGCAGGATACAAATATTCCCCCTTGAGCTAACCCTCTAAACATACCCCACCTGTATTCTGAGGAGGGAAAAGTATGCTCCTGGTAGGTTAGTAATCTGATCTCTACTTGCACATGCCTGCTTATATGTATCTTCTCTTACTTTTAAAGTTGCAGTTGCATTTTAACTTTTATATATATAAAAAACTCTGTAGAACTGGATATATCTGTAGAACTTATCTATATCTGTGTGGCTAACTGCTCATACAAGCAAAAACTTACTCCTACTAGAAACAAACAAGAACAATTTACCTAGCTTGCCTACCCTGGCAACAACAACAACAAAAGAAACAAAAAATCACATATTTTGAATGAGAGCTCCTGAAAGCCCTTCTATCTTTGACAAAGAAATTACTTCCTTTGTTTTTATAATGTTGATTATAAGTCTCAAGCTTCCTGCTGGCAGAATAACACTGAAGAACATTAGTGACTCAGAAAACCTAATTAGTCTCCACCAGAATTTTTCTTGTTTCTTCACTTTCAGTTTCCAGTACCATATATTCATGCTTCCTTAAGTGCTTCCCTGCAGCTCTGAAAAAAAAAATAGTTAAAAAAAAAAAGGAACGCTAAATACTATGACTTCAGGAAAGAAATTTAGGCTACACTGGGAACCTTTTAGGTAGTTCTAACATATTTACAGTTACCCTTCTTTCCTTGCTGCAGACAGAACGATGAAAGCAGCACAGGCATTCATTTGCCCTGTTGAGCAGCTGACTGGGGAGATTTGGCAATGCCCCTTCCTAGGCATGGAGTGTGATCATCTCCTCCCAGCTGAGGCCTGGAATGTTTCTGTAATTCTTCACTGTTCTGAGGACTTTTAACTCCTCTGCGTGACATAATCTCCTTACAGATTTCAAAATGAAGATCTCTTGGTGTACATGCCACGTACTCCTTGCGTGGCATTTGGCCACGGTGAGTAGTCATGCTAATTTGGCATAGATGCCGTGATTCACAGCCACAGCAACTGCATCTCATTATGCTTCTATTTGGAGGAGCAAATTATAGAGTAAGTTATCCAAGGACCACAGAACTCAATATTTACAAGCAGAAGTGATGGATCCGGCTTCCCCTAACCTGATTTACTAGCCACAGTGGTTTTACTTAATTTTTCATGGAGTCAGTGTTTATCTGGTGTGTCTCTAAGTAGCAGCTGCCAAAAGATGCATCAGAGAACACGGAGGAAACAGCTTGCAGCGACAAGCAGAAGCTAAGTGATAACAACAGAACAGGACCATATGAACAAGGGCTGAGCTGCTACTGTATTTCATGGCAGATGCTGCCCGTGTGAGATTGAGAAGATAGACACCACTTATGGTGGAAACACGGGAAGGCCAGTGATGGGCCTAGAACAGAAACAGGAGAAAAACAATGATCTGGAAGTGCTCACAGAATAGCTTTTCAGTGAACAACTGGCAGAGCAGCCAGATGTGAGAAACGGTAGGGCTCTTGAAATATGTTGCCATATTGAAGTCAGTATATCAACATTGGTGGAGATTTACTGGCAAATCTGTTTTGGCAAGAGAAGCTTGTGGACCACTGTGAAACACAAACAGCTGTATCAGAAACAGCAGCGGGGTCTAAGCTTGTCTGTTCAGATGGTAGCAACTTTATTTCTGTTTCACACTTTGCTTAACCTGATTTTCATTTCGGTGGGGATTCCAGAAAGTGCTCTGCTGCCCTGGTTACTGAAGATAGAGAAGAGGCACATTAGGACAGTGATAGAAAGTACCTCTGGCAAACTAAGCAACATGGCAGACAAGACTGAAGGCAAGATATTCCTACACATCAAACACCCCTTAAATGACAAACAAAGTCATGGCTTGGGAATGCTGTTTACTGCCTGTATATGACTGAGAAAGGGTGAATTCTTTATGACAAACTGAACTGAGTAACAGTCACTTTGAGGGCTGCAGAGCATCCTTTCTTGGTAAATCTGGTCTTTTTGCTACCTCATAAAGAGGAGGAAGAAAAGATACTGAGGCTACAAACCCTTTAATTTATACCCATAAAAACCTAAAAATGTGATACAATTTCTGCACAGAAAAGTTTTGAAAATGGTACATGGAGTCCCTGTTGGTGACTAAAACCAGCGGTTGCATCTTCTCATCTCCTTCCTCACCTTTTCAACTTTTTGACAGTCTGCCTCAGAACATGATCCTAAATACTTCATTATACATTCTTAAACTTCGTTAAGAATAGCACCCAACTCAGGCTTTAAGGACTGTGTTCACAAAACATTAAGATGTGCCACAGTGTCGAGCAACTTGGGAATTCATCCTTTTTTACAATTCAAAGGGAATTCATCCCTTTTTTACAATTTGTTCATGTGGAAATTTGTAGTGCTCATGCCTTTTCACTTTCTGGAAGTCGGACCCCTCCTTGCTTTCTGACATTACTTCTCTAATCTCTTTTGCTACTGTGAAACAAACAGAGCTCTTTTTCGGGTGGAACAGGGCATTTGTCTGTGTCCTATCAGCTGTGCTCACAAAAAGGCACAGCTATAGCCCAGTTTGAAGCTTATTTTTGAGGTCACAGTGCCCTCTACTGTCTGAGGCGTCCTCTCTGCTGCTGCATCATCATAATGAAAAACAACAGCATGTGAAATAACATATTCATTTGTGTTTCAATATACTCTTTCATCTAAACTTGTAGGCCAAGTCTGCGGTTGTTTGATTGATTGAAAAGAAAACAGATTGGTCAGGCCATTGTCATTTCTTGCTGACTCTAATGCTGCTTTGTCAGAGTTGCTGATAATTTAAATTAAGCCACTGATCTATGCAGAGCTTCAATCACACCTGACTTGTAAATGTTGAGCAAGTCTGCATAAGGAAGCACTTTGACATGCATGCAAAGTACAAAGAATCAGGCCTGTGTTTCAAGTACAAATTGTAAATACCTTTGCCACAGATTTGTATTGCTCCAGGTGGTGATTCCAGCTCTGCAGATACAAATTACCTGTTACATACAGAGGTGTTCTTTACAAACTCCTCTTCCGTTTGTGTTTGCCTTCATTCTCTCTTTCCATGAGTGTGTGGCACTGTAGGTAGTTTCACTTCCCTGTGAGTGTCACCTGGAGCACCATGGACTGTCCTGTGAGAGCGCCTGGGGCCATCCCTGCCCTCACACCAACCGCTGCTCGCAAGTAACCACAGACCCTTGGTGACACTCCCTCTTTCACCCCAAAAGCCCCATTCACCTTTACACAAGACATGGGCTGCTCTGCCCACTCCATCCCTAGCATTAGAAAATCCTACTTGCTTTTGATGTTACCAAAAACAATTCAAAAAAGTATCTATAGGCGACAGAAATCCCTAGCCTCACCGACTTCTCAAGAAGCACGCAGCTGGTAGCACTGAAGAGATCATGTGAGGGGAGGGGAAAAACTCCTTCTAAAATATACTGTTTGTTTCATATTCTCAATTTCTTTTAAGTTTGACAGAACAACTCATTATGCTCAGACAGCAGCAGCTGACTGACTATTTCACAAGGCAGGTGCAACCACTCCAGTTCCTCAGTGTGCTACGACTTGTTTCCCAGTAGGGGATCTTGTAGCATGGTTCCCTGTGGCATGACACGTAGGAGTTCAGAGGATTTCCCTTCCGGAGAGACTACATTGATGATATATAACAAGGTATATATTGATGATGGACTGAAGCCTGAATATAGGATGGCATTCATTTTCTCCTGCTAGCCCCATAGCAAAATGGGGAGAATTCACTAAACAGCGCACGTTTGAGTGTGTTCGAGTGTTTGCATGCATGTGTATATTAAAAGCATCCATAAAATATTAAAAATCAAACTGCACTGCTGGGCACAGAAGGCATATTTCACAAGACAGACCTGTCTTTAGCCATTTCTCCCATGCGGCTGTCATGTGATAAAGTCACAGAGAATTTCACTGAGTAGAGCTGTGGTTCCACAACGAGTCCCAGGGCTGCATTGCAAGGAAACTGTAGCCCACTAGTAATCCTGGGTTTTGCTGGAGGAATACTTCATGGAAAGGATGCTTTTAAAATTGCCACTTAATGGAAGGAGAAAAGGATGTCAGTGAGCAGAATGCAGAATGACCGTCAGAAGAACGTGCTGAATTTTTAAAAGGTATTTTCTCTTTAGAGAAATCTTTCCAATCTGTTGAGGTGGTACTTGGAAAAATTCTGTCTGCCTTTCAAACAGAAAGAGCTTCAATGCCCACTAACAACTCACAAACTGCCTGTACCAGGTTTAAAGTAATTTCATGTTAGCACACCATATGTGGAATTCCATTTTACAGGCAGTATGGAACCTCCACATTTCAGCTGTCATTATAAGCCTTTTTGCCACCATTATTAGAAAAACTGCAGAAGAAAGAATACAAAATAGATTATGACAGTCTTACTTTGCAGTCATCTGTTAACTTTAGTTAGGACTGGGGAGATCTCAGTTGAAGGAATGTGTCTGACAGTGAACACTGCACTTCAGGAAAGATGTAGAAAGGATAGGGAATTTTCCTAATCTCCTTTATTCCTAACTGTCATTCTTATTTTACATCAGCCATGGTAGTTGCAAAGCAGATTTCCCCCTCCACCAAGCACATACACACAGCAGAAAACACCCTTAAAGTCTACACGAGGAAGATGTAAAAAGTAGCCTGGAGAAGAGTAATCAGAGGGAATGTAATATCAGTTTCCAATTAGGCAAAAGGTTGCTACTAGAAGTGACAGAATCACTGGATAAAGAGTGAAGGGCTAAAACTTCCATCTGGGTCAGGTTAGATATTAGGGCCACTTTATAAAGAAAGAATGGTTAAGCATCAGAATCTTTAAAGGATCTGTGGAGTCTCCATTGTTCGGGCCTCTTAAAAATAATTAAGATAAACATCTTTCAGACGTGGTTTAATTATAGACTGACCTTGGCTTTAGTCAAGGAGATGATCTCTGAAGACCCCTTCCTGCCCTGCCTATTATTATTATATATCGGCTAATCCCTCAGTGAGTATTTATGAAAAAAAATCATCCCAAGTATCCCCTGACCCAGCTTTGAGCTGGAGACCACCCAGCTCCTAATACACTGAGGAAAATGCTACTTTTACCCCGAGATGCCATGTTATCATAAAGCCTCTATGTAACCTGGAGCTTATCAGTCTTCTACAATGAAATACATTGACACCACCTTCAAATTTTGCCAATACCTGAAAAAGAAGAAATAAACAAACAAGAAAGGAGATTTCTGGAAGCAGAAGAGCAGGGGCAAACCTGTAATATTTGCTTGGGCCTTTCTTTCAAGGTGGGAGAGCAGAAGAAGAAAAGAAGAAGGAAGAGGTAACACTGAGTTTGCAGTGGAAAACTAGCTTGGGTCTTAAAGAGGCACACAGGTTTCACTAATGGGGCTGCCACAGATCTACTTTGTAAGTACAGTGGATGGTCTAAAATAAGGTGATAACAAGGAAGGAAGAGACCTGTGACAATAATTGATTAGTAGCATTGAGAATAGGGGATGTGTATGTGGGATGAGAATGAAGAGGAGCAGGTAATAAATGAGGAAGAAAATGAAAAGTCAGAGGGCAAAGAAGGAAAGAGGAAAGAAATGTCGAGTTAGAAAATAACCTTAAATGTGCAAGTGCAAGAGAGGTCTAACTAACTCCAACAAAGATTCTGTGGTTTTCAGTGTTTCATATGTTTTTAAAGGAGTGCTATGGGTCGGAAAAACATATCTAAGTGCTGGAGTGAATCTTGGCCCTGGAACCTGGATCCCCTGACCTGCTGCTTATAGTAGGTCAGAGACCCCAAAACCTCACACGCCCAAGGACATGTAAAAGCCAGTCAGCCATGGTTAAATTTCTCATGTAATTCAAGAGATTGAGGCTTCCTTGTATATACCTTTTCTACCCCTGGATAAAATAAATGGTGCTTTCTCATGGCATCATATCCACTCTATTGCCCACATTCAAGAGTGAGTCTGTCTCTTGTGTGATGGATTTTTTCTGCTGTCTTCTTTTGAACTGACTCAAGGTTTCTTCCTCCTCAAGATTTCCACAAATAAGTCCCAAAGGTCTTGTGAAGAGCCTGTTTCTGGTCCTCCCTCCTCATTGTCTCTACTACCTGAATTAGAATCATAGAATGACAGAAAATGCTGAGTTGGAAGGGCCCCATCATGAGCATTGAGTCTACTTCCTGGCCCTGCACAGGACACCCTAATAATCACACCATGTGCCTGAGAGTATTGTCAACACACTTCTTGAAATCAGACGAGGCTCGGTGCTGTGACCACTTCCCTGGGGGGGGCTGTTCCAGTGCCCAACCATCCTCTGGGTGAAAAGCCTTTTCCTGATATCCAACCTAAACCTCCCGTCTCAACTTCAGGATGTTTCCTCAAGTCCTGTCGCTGGTCATGAAAATGAGGAGATCAGTGCCTGCCCCTCCTCTTCCCCTCACAAGGAGGTTGCGGATTGCAGTGAGATCTCCCCTAATCTCCTCCTCTCCAGACTAAACAGACCAAGTGGCCTCAGCCGCTCCCCATACGGCTTCCCCTCCAGACCCTTCACCATCCTCATGGCCCTCCTTTGGATGTTCTCTAACAGCTTAATGGGTTTTTTTTTTATATTGTAGTGCCCCAAACTGCCCCCGGCACTCGAGGTGAGGCTGCCCCAGTGCAGAGCAGAGCGGGACAATCCCCTGCCTTGCCCGGCTGGCAATGCTGTGCCTGATGCCTGCCAGGGCAGGGTTGGCCCTCCTGGCTGCCAGGCCACTGCTGACTCATGTTCAACTTGCCATCAACCAGGAGCCCTAGGTCCCTTTTTGCGGCACTGCTCTCCAGCATCTCGTTCCCCAGTCTGTGCACACAACCAGGGTTGCCCTGTCCCAGGTCCATAATCCGGCACTTGCCCTTGTTAAACTTCATAGAAGAACTTGGAACAACTTACAACAACTTAGAACAACTGCACCCCTTGTGCAAGAAGAAGAGGAAAGCTAAAGAAGGCAAAGAAGTTCTCACTCACCTCGCGAAAAGAAAGATTGCAACTGCACCTTCAAGTTTTTCTCACATTTCTCCTGTAGTAAGCTTTACTGTAATAAACACTGTCAGCTTTCTGTCCTACCGCTGCTCTACTCTTCGGTGTTGCCTTGTCCTTGTTTTATGGTCATTGTAATTTTAGCACTAATGGAATTGGAATATTTTTTTCTGGGGTTTAGTCCTCCTGTTTCTTAACAGCCCTCCAAATATGGCTTGGAAGAAGAAGGAGGAATTCAAACTCAAGACCAGTCATATGCCTTTACTCCTCAGAGATGGCAGGGCTATAGCAGACACATGCTTTGGACTTCAGCATTTCCATTAAAAGAGATTTATTCCTATTTCACTAGGGAGTTCAGCTGAGACAACCTGATCCTTTTGCAGAGACTGTATTCATCCTTTTCAGTATGTGATTCCATTTCTTTCATTGTGTCCACTTGAATACAAAATCCAAAATCATGAAGATTAAAGAGGAAAATAAGTCCTTAAGCTCATGATTTTTACTCAGTTTCCTACGAAAAGAAAGGTGTCTGTATATGCATATATGAGTTTGTCTAATCATACCAAATGATTTTTTACTATTTAGGCAGTTTTAACTTAATTCAGCATTACACTTTAAAATAGTGGGGTGTGGCTTTGTAATTGGATGGTTTCTGTATTAATAATAATTTAGATCAACACAATCAGTGGAAGGAAAAGGGGACAAAATGTTGAGACCATCACCATGCTTTCTGAGACTCGAAGTGAAGGGCTGCAAACCTATGAAAATAATTGCCACAGGAGGAAATACATGCATCTTTATGCAAACTTACAATCTACATGTTTTGCCCTGAGTAAGGTGTTAGGTGTGGCACACTTACCCGGTTCAGCAGCAGCAAGTCCTGAACAGCTATTCAGTTACACAACTCCGGTGTGGAAAGAAAGCTCTAAGTGGGTGCAGACATCTGCTTTAATCCTTGCAAGGCTTCCTGAGCTTTATAAATTGGCTTTTGTGTGAATGAAAATCAGGCTGTGTGTTTTCTGCCTGGTATGGTGTTGAGTGCATGTTCCAAAAGTATTTAAAAATTACTTCTTTGTTAAGATACAGAGCAATAGACTTGCTTTGTCTACCTGGAAGAAATTAGAAGTAGTACATGTGGATACAAGCTAATTCTTTTCTCTTGTTCAGGTTCAATTATTGCAGACAACAGTAATATTTGCTGAAAATAGGAGAGTAAAAAAAATTATATCTTACCATCCATAATCCAGAGAGACATTTATGACTGCCTGGATGCGATCCAACCAGTAAGTAGAAAACAAACAAACAAAACTACTGAGATAAAAACAAACCAGAGAAAAATGTAATCAACTTAAGAAACATAAATAGATATCCAATGCAGGCCAGCACGCTTTCATTCACCATGTGGATTTTGCACCTGAGGACTGGTATAAAATCTGGGAAAAAGTACCCGAGGCAGACTGTGTTACATATTGTGTATGAGGGAAAAAAAAAAAAGGTATCTCGCTGCCTGAAAAACGTCCGAGGTAGTAAAGTGAAAATGTACAGCAGTGGCAGAAGAGGTTCCAGGGGAAAGAACTGAGTTACTGCTGTGTTACAGGGGCTTGAGGTCACAGGAGGGGGCCGGCGGGAATTTAGGCAATACCAGAGGTGGCTTTTGCGGCGCATGGAAAATATTTCGTATGCAAATACCCCTTTTTCCTCCTTCCGATTTTTCCCTCTCGCTGTTGACTGTCCCGCCTGCCTTCTGCCGGAGATGTCGAGTCCGCGGGCTCCCCGTGCCAGGGCAGCGGCAGCCGGGGCCCGGCGGGAGCGGCCGGCAGAGGGCACAGGGCACCTGCGGGACGCGCGGCCGCGCTCCGCGCCGCGGACAGGGGCGTGCGGCTCGCCCAGGTGGCATCTGCCTCGCAGTTGTATAACCCGGAGACCATTAGTCTCCAATTAGGAACAAACAAACAAAAAAGTTCCTGTGTATACGTACCTTCAGGGCAGGCTGAGTGTTGGGCGCAGGTGAGGAACTCACTGATGCCTGAGAAGAAATCATGAAGGTGACTGCCCTCCATTTAGCGCAGCCCGCTCCATCCTCCCCTGCCGTGGCCTGTGCGGTGAGTTACTCCCTGAGAAAAGTTCCCCGATGGAGTCAGCTGAGCTTGCAAGCATTTCCCTGAGCTTTGAGGTTTCACGGCAAGGTTGTGCTGCGAGGGGTCAGCCGGGCCAGGAATTGTGTGCTCATACACGGGAACATCAGCGTGGCCATCAGCTGCACAGCTCCGAAGCTCGGCAAAGAAGGAGGCTTGAGGCACAGAGCAGTGCAAGCTGTCGGCCACAAGCAGAGCACACGAAAGGGAACCACGTCCCTACCTGTGAAACGAGGCTGGTGGGAAAAGGCAGGGCCGCATCAGCTTCATGCTTCAGCAGAAGCAGCACTTCAGTGTGAGATCAGGCGGCACCCAGGGCAGCGGGGACGGGGACGTGGCCCTCAAAGCTCTGATCTTCACGTGCAAAAAGGTCTAAAGCTATCGCAGCACCCAAGCTACACAAGAAGGTGTGAGAACATGTGTTGTCTCAGCCTTTACAGCAGTCAGGGTTGCAATTTTACGTAAGGTGGAGTTTCCTCTTGGGATGGTGGGTTTTTTGTTTGTGCCTTTTTTTTTTTTTAATTTTTTTTTGCATCCAACAAGAAAAGCTATGATGGAGTGGTGGTGAATAATACAGTAAAGATTAGAGAGTCACATGAAGGAGTGCCTTAGGACCCCATATGGCCAAGAAGTTCAGTGATAAGTGGATTTGTCAAAAGAAAGATCTGGTTCCTGGAAGCGGAAATGAGTTTCTAATTCAGACCAAATGATTTTCAGCTGGAAATAAAAAGAGGAAACTATATCATAAGTTGAAAATAAAAAGTTATTTGATAGGTAATAAAGTGTTTTAGTATTTCAGTTGAAACTGATGTAAATTAGTAAGTTGACAAAGAGTGGTGATTAACCTGAGGGCACAGTCAAATATTTTCAGTGAATATGACACTGTGTATTTACCCAAAATGCATGTGTCTTCTTGTTCTTCATTTAAATCAGCCCTTTATACTCCTCCAAATTTGATTTTTGCATTATCATTTAATTCTGAATTCATTTTCCCCTATTTTTCCAGTTCATCAGCCAACCAAAAACCATCCACAAGCCCATTTTTTAGAGTCCTAAAGGGCTGTGTAAAGAGCAACAGGGAAAAGTCACTTTGCCATTACTGTTTATTTTGGTTATGTAACTGGAATAAATTTTATTAGAAATAAGCTTATTTGCTGACATAGCAATAAACAGCAAAAGTTATTCTGTTTCCAGCCCCAAACATTAAAAAAAAAGAAAAGAAAGAAAAAATAGAGTCTTCAAACAAGAATTACAAGGTGGTTTATTTATCAGTATCCTGAATTTTGAAAGAGATTTATTCCACCTTAGTTTCCTCTCACCTTTTTTCTTTTCAATGGAAGGTGGGGTTCTCATGAAATTCTGTTTCTCATGTCCATGCTTTTAATAAAAACACAAGGTGAAACAGCACAAAATTCACAGTAAAATTACAAAAGAAAAATCAGAGGATCCCTTGGAGAGAAAAAGGTTGGTTTCCCTAATGCTGAATTGAAATGGTTTAGTCTTAAAATTAAATTATGGGGAATGCAGCCATCACATATTAAAATTTAAAAGTAGTCTTATACCTTATAGTGCTGCGTGTGGATATCTGATACATGTGGGTCTGGGTGGAGCAAGAAGAACAACTAGTTTATAATATCTTGTATATATAAATAAGGAAATCCAGTTAAAACAGCTGAAACCACACTTGTGTTAAATGAACAAGCTCCCTGCTATGGTCCTTTCCATCACAGAGATGCATAGTACCTACAGGATCAGGTTATGCCTGAACTTCTTCATGTTCAGGAATCATTGCTCTCTTTCCTAGCAAAAGATCAGACCGTCACGTAACATTTTTGCAAAGACTTGCTTTTTTTTTAAACTTGTGATTTCCTCACTAACTTAAAATGTTTCATTCAAAAGCTAATTTTCAAAGTGACTTCACATGGAGAAATCTATTTTAAGGCATTGGTTAATTCAACATCAGTGAAGTGTGGAGAGAAGTAAAAATGAAGTCATTGTTAATTTTAAAATTATTTATGTCACTTTCAGTGCTGGGGGAAATTTTGCAGACCTCTCCTTCTTTTCTCAATTTTATTCTAACAGATTGGTGCACTTATTAATTCTTATGGCTTTCATTAGTTAAATGAAGATGATACACAGTTCTCTGCTTCCTTTTCTGGGATCTTTTTTGTCTTCTCTAAATAATTTCTCCATCTGGATGCATGTTCAGCACTTGCCATGAATCCCAGATAAAACAGAAATCCATTATTGTCATCCCATTTGTTGTCTTTGTGTGTTTGGATAACTGGTTTAAGCCACAGTCGTGCAACTTATTTTATGTGGACATACTCCAGAACCAAAGCAGTAAACAGGGAATTAGCAGTATATTCTAACACAAAAATTAGAATAAGAATTCGTATTTCCTGTATTTAGGCATGCTTATGCTGGTGCTTTTTAAAATTTTTTTCAGTTAGAATCTGGTATAGCTGAAATTTGGATGTGTGATCTGGTTCTCCTTCAGGTTACATGTTATGGAAAACTTCTTCCTAAGCTAGAGTTGTCTTTAACCATACTGCAGTTTTGTTTATGGTCACTGCACGTGTGACTTTTAGTATTCTTTTTTGTGGTTTGCAATTTCTCATGTGATTTTAGGTTTTAAAATGTCTGCCCTATTCTCGTGTTATCATGCAGTGCATAGTCAGTGCAAAGTTTTATGCTTGGCACATAGAGCAATTCATCTCAAAATTACATGTTATTTGCTTAATTTGGTATTTCTATTTACACTAACTCTAAATACCCTCTTGGATCTTATGATCAGCTTCCAATTTATTTCTACTGTTGCATCCAGACAGTTGCTATTTACGTCTTTCTGGATTTTCCAGTGTGTTCATTCTGGTGAAAGCGTCCATCTCATCACAGCTGCACTGCGGATTCACGTTTCCAGAATAATACAAGAGTTAAAAATATTCTAAGCCATAAGTTTTTTTGTGTGAGAGAGAGACTTGTACATCGCAGATCTTAGGTTCTAGGCTCTTAGATCACTCAGGGAATCCACAGCCTTGAGTGGCTGAAGGCGCAAGCTGACGGGGCACTTCCTCAGCATCAAATACTCTGCGTGTTTATATGTTTGTGAGCAAGGTGGGGACAAACCAGTCCCAAACCTGCTGCCTGCTTTGCTGCCTATACCAAAGCCCTGAAGAGGAAAGCATTTTGCTTTTGCTGTTGGGGAAATTTTACGTGCAGAATGGCAGCAGCGCTCAGGAGCAGGGTGGGAGGCACCACTTCCTGGCAGTGGTAAGAGTGTGCTGATCTTATGCTTCTCCATGTCATTTAACATTCTGACTTCTTTTACATCAAGACAGCTCGAGCCCATCCCTCGAATTTTGGACATCAAAATTCAGTTTTGCTTAATTTGTCAGGATGGCAACTCTGCCTTTGAGACAAGTATATAGACTATTCTGCAAAGCAAAAAAAGAACTAAACTCTGAAGAACAAGATCCACAAAAAAACATGTCCAAAACCCCACAAAGAAAGAAAAAAGTAAATTAACCGCTTCAGCTTACATGAGTTCTCTTATTATTGAGTTAACAAATGAAAAGGAAGCGTCCATGTGTTCTCTAACAGTTTGGCCAAGGCTGAAAGAACAGGAGAACAAAGACGTGATATTATGGCATGGGGCAAGGAGGCTTTAAAATAATTGAGGAACAAATGTTAAAATGTTTAGGCTGGTCTCTGAAAAAAACCATAAACCTTTTAAAATAACAAACACTATAGCAAAGACTTTCTGAACAGGACTCAGAAGCACGATTCTTCCTGAAATTAGGAAGCTGTGCATCTACCTTTGGATGGCTTTGGAATCTCAGCCTATAATATTCCTTGTTAGTCTTTTCCCTCATCAAGTATATAGGAAGGAAAACATTTTCTGTGACTGAAAACACAAGTAGTTGTCTGTCCAGAACTACTGGAAATCATGCCAAGTTGTCTTAAGTGCTAGATAGGCTCTGCAACACATTCTAATTCATTTAAGAACAACTTGGAAGTGTTCAAAGCCTTGTAAAGGGAATTATGGGGGCACAAGTGTTGGGCTCTTATATGTTCAGTCAAAAATGTGCAAGATTCCTAGTGCATTGTAAAATGAAGGAGCAAGGAAGGCCAAAGTCTTTACCATCTGAAACAATCTAATCATCCTCTGGAAATGCACTGTTTGAGGTGAGTGTGTTAACTGAAAATGGAGAGATTAAATAAAGTCAGGCTGATAAATCCCCTGAGTACTACTAACTTATTTGTAATATCATTGGAGATGAGTAGTATGACTGGTGTCTCAGGTCTGAAAGCTATGACATTCAGAAGGAAGGAAATTGAAGCCTGACACTCCAAGGCCCTAGGTACATGTTCAGATATTATCAATGCAAATTTTACAGCCAACGATTTGCATCAAGATAAAAAGTAATTCCTCCTTTGGCTGCCTTGGGATCGATCCATGAGAGAGCACAGGAAGAAATAATAATTGATTTGTGATGATATATCAACCATGTCTTTAAGATGAACAGAAAATGCTCTCTCCCACACTCAACTTTTACACCAGAGTGAAGACCAGAGAAGACCACAGAGTTGTTGTCTCAGAAAATCATGTGGGATTTTGAATAGAAAAACCCCCAATTGAAAGCAGTCCAATTTCAGTGACCCCTATTAAGCACAGACTACCTGTTTAAGAATCATACCTTACTCCACCTCTGTGAGAACTCAAAGAGAGGCTGGATTCTGATGACACCAAATACCAAAATGATTTAGTATTTATACTTAAAACTATGTATGCGTTGTCCCTAGAAGCTGACTGGAGGACAGTGCAGACTAGAAGTAAAGACATTGTGAACTTCCCCAGTTCCATATAATTGCTTTCACATCATTTAAGATGCCTTAAGACAGAGACCCAGATAAAATCACAAAAATCATTCTAGTTTGAGGTGACAAAGCCCTATGAATGTGCAGATAACAGACTTGTGACACAGGTGACAGACACAGAGTTTTTGGTATGTACTTTGTTTCTACTATGACTCTCTCAGAACAGCTGACCAAAGTTAAGCATCTAAGTAGAGAAAAGCCACAGCTCTTCAAGGAACTGTATCACCTCCACCTTTTGGGGGGGGTTATTTGTTCAAATATCATCAATAACAGATTCAGTTGCAAGTATTTTCCCTTTTTTAATTCTTCTTAATCTTTGAGCTATTCTACAGTTGTTAGTAATTTAAACAAAGAGCTAGCTGACTGCCTCTTGCATATCTGGAGGACAACCATTCAGCTCACCACCATTTCTGCAACCACCCTTCTCCAAACACAGGAGAACACAGACCTTTGAAGGGGGTTCTCATGGAGTTTGTGAAAACATGACTCAAACCCAGGGGATTCTCTAGGACACAAAACCCCGAAGCCACTTAAAATTACCGCATATATTCTTGGAAGGCTTCACAGTGGGAATAAAAACATTTCAAAGTCAATCAAGAGGCAAAATTTGTAGAGAATGGTTGCTTGATTTTATTTCATCAAGTTAGTTAGTCAGTGCAGTTCCTGCAATAGACCTGTTTTCCATCCTAAAAGGCCTTAAAAATACTGGATTTTTATGTGTCTGCCTGTTAAAATATATTTTATATTGAGAGCTAAAAATGCTACAGTGGTGATATCCCTAATACTCTCTGCATTGGGAGAAATAATTATCCAACTCTTCAATAAAACCTCTCTGTCCAGCTTTTCTGGTAGGCATCCCCATGGGTTTTTCTTGGTCTCTCTTGTTATTACTCTGGAGAACAAAGACCAGCTTCTGTATTGCCTGCAAAGGTCCCTAGAGCCTCACCAACCAACCCTGACATCAATGATTAATTTGAATAAACATCTTGAACACTAGACCACTGGCAGTTTAATTTTGAGAGTTATCATTAGCAATTATTGTTAGTTTATATATATTGAACTCTTGGTGTATAATCTAAATATTTTATGTGCATTTGAAACAATCTTGATTCAAAATATTTTTATTGCTCTGTATTTCAAGTATACCATTAAATCAGTGCATTCATTATGCTCCTGCACAGGAAGTTTTGAAAATAGTATTCTCCAAATAATTTGTTTTCTGCATGCTTATCTCCAAGACAGATAATTTTGATATAAATCAGTTTTCTAAATGTGAAACACGAGGCAGCCTACAGTCATCATGGCTACTCATCAGTCTCTTCAAAGTAACCCTACTGGGGCACACTTCAGTACCTTCATTCTGTTTAATCCCCTGGTTTCTCTTTGGACAATAGCAAATAAAGGGTCCAATTATAGAGGTGTTTGTTGCACAGACAGCTTATTCCCAAAGGTCTTGATTCTGCAAAGCACGAGGAGTTTTGCTCTTGCAGAGCCACTGCAATGCTTAAGCACTGATGTAACTTCAAGCAAGCAAACCTGCTGATTTCAATGGGACCACTGGCATAACTATGACTTGAACCAGTGTACAGCCAATAGTTCTGATTCAGGAAAGTGCCAGTGCACACGCTTGGTGTTACTCCTAATCAAGAAAGCCCCCTTAGCCTGAGGTTAAGCAAAAGACTTTCACAGCATTGAATATCCATGAGAGAATGCAGGTGTTTTGCTACCAAGATGCCATAAAAATATAATAACAGAGACAAAAGGCATCATACAGAGTTACCAACTCAGCGATCTATCCTAATTTTCATATATTCCAAACATTAATGAGATACATTACTGCATGGTTGCAACTCAGCACAGTTAAAAGCAGATTTGAATTACCTGAGGCTGTTACCTCCTTACTTACATTCACAAACCAAGACAATGCTGCTGCTACTGTTCCTGGGGACCTCAGCTCTTCTGTCCCACTGAGCTTCTTTGCAAACCAGGGATCTTGTGACCTAATTGCAAAAGACCCAGCAGCTGATCTCAATTTGAAGACAAGATAAACTACATGTGCATAACAAAAACTTTTGGAGCAACGTGAGAATTTTGTCAGAAGCTGCTTTAAGGGATGGCTCTCATAGGAAGCTTGGAAGCACCTCAAGAGATCATTTGATTATCCTAAGGCAAGATTAGCTTTAATTGCATCGTTCTTGACTAGTGCATGTTCAACCTGTTCTAAAAGACCTTGAATGATAGGTATTGCTCCTTATATTATCTGGGTAGTCCTGTACTGTGCTTCACTTTCCTTCCTCTTTGAATACCTTAGATAGAGTCTCAGATAACCCTCTCTTGCTTTAATGTATGCTATTATAATTGAAATAAAATCCTATTAAATAAAAAGCCTGCAGCAGTTATGGAGAGGAATGTATTCCTAACGTCTTTACATTCTTCATTTCTCCTGACTTAACAGCCCAAATTCCGTTCTCTTCTTATACTGTATTTCCTAGGTCTGTATTTACTACCTTGGGGACCCTGAGAACCCCATATTTCAGCCACTTTTTTGGGTTCTGCTGGCAAACCCAGCAATGTTTATGAATACGATTGCAAAGCATTTTGAAAAAAAACCAAACCCTGATTTGTGTAACTCCATGCAAACTACAGTTGTATTTAACTACAGTACAACTATCACTCCACATGAATCCAAGACTTAGACCACCTTTTGCAGATGAGCAGCCCTAACAAATTTTGTGTACTCTCAGAAACATCTGTGACTGGTTCCACTGCCCTCAGCAACTTGGTTAGAGGAAAAAAAACAGAAGCAGAAAGATTTGGCTAAATAAGAATGATATATCAAAACACCCAATATTTTAATGAAAGAAACTGAATATCCACACATTTGCACTTCTGTACAGTTTTTGTGATATATATATAATTTTAAGCTGTTTACAAATAACATTTAATGCTTCAAATATTACATAATGTTGATATTATATTTCTAGAAGAAATAAATATATTGCACTTAAAAAGAAACTTCTCATTAGATGTTGCTTCATAGTTTATGTTCACAACTTTTTTTCCATAAAAAGATTTCCCTCTTACCCCCCCCATACACACAAACACACACTTCAGTACATGGTGAATGTGCTTACGCAATGCATTATAAACAACAAAGTCAACACAGCAAACAGAAGAACTGTGGTACATTCTGTTGAAGAGGTTACATCCAGTTTTTTACCTTCCTTGTTTTTAAACCAAATCTTTCCTCATGTTTCTGAAGGTACAATTTAAAAAAAAAAAAAGATTGTTTAAATGTGCTAAAGGTAAAATACAGCAAACTGTATTTTTTGTCCTTAAACTATCATAAAAAGTTACTTCAGAGCTTATTTAATTCACTGCTTAGTTTTCTCTTAAAAAGATAAAATAAAGAAAAGGAAGTTGTCATTTGATAATCTAGAGATTATATGCAAGGACAGTTGATTACAGAGTAATATATAAATCCTCTGGCCAACAAGCAGGTGGTTAGTAAAGAAACCACATCTCCTGCAGCAGAAAATGCTCTGTAAAGAATAGTGAGAATAAAGTCTCAATAAAACCAAAATTAATCTTGCAGTGAGTGAATGTCATCCCCCTGCAGATGAGGAGTACATGCACTGTGGCCACAACTTCCTCAAAACAAGAAGCCAAAAGTGTTACACTGATCTCACTGTTGCTTTTACCCTTATCTAGGAGTGAATTCCCACAACTTCTATTAACTTACACTTTTGGAAATCATCCCAAGTTTTTGCAATAATTTCCATTTATATTTCTGTTTCTGTATAGTATACACACATAAAGAGGCTGTACTATATAATCAAGTTGCCAGCCCAAATGTTTTTCAGTTAAAAAAGGTTCATTTTTCAAGTTAGGGTTTGCTGGACGCTGGAAATGGCAACGTCTTCTTACACACGTGCATGTTCATGCAGTGTCCCGGCCTTCACGGATAAAACCAGCTCTGGGAAATGCTGCAATTGCATTCTGAAGGTTGTACTACCAAGCACGTTAGCTACCATACAGCTTACCATCCTTGAAATAATGAAGAAGAATTTCCATTAGGAACTCTATCTACTTAGACTATGCTTGTTTTTCAGTTTATACCCAGAAGAGTACGACAAACCCAGTGGCGTGGCTCAGACCATGTAAAGCAATGCTGCAAACCAAAGAGCTAAATTAAAAATGGGGGGTTTTATGTTTGGATTCTTAGGGCTCCAAAAGTAGAAGAAAAAAAATTCAGACAAATACATCCAAACTGGTTTTGTTAACATATGGGATTCCTCTATTGGATTAAAGACCGGAGGTTGTTGACGATCTATGGATAAAATGGTAATTCAAAAAAACCACAAAAATACTTGTAACAATTCAGAGGAAAATCTTATCATTCTATTTGAAAAGCATATTCAGGCATGTTCTCTCCACTCTTCTTAAAAAAAGGCAAACAAATACCCCCCCAAAAAACCCCAACCAAAATAAAACAACATAATCCAGCTCCATTTTTCTGAGCCAAGAAAAAAGCTCATAAAGGTGAAGAGCACTTCTCCTGGGATATAAAATGTGAATTGTATTTGGAATATAAATTCTAGATTATATTTGGCATTCCTAGCCCATCTACCAACAACAGATGTTCTGTCCTGAAAGTTATACAATTTTGACAGCAATACAGCAAGTCCTTAAATAAATTACTGGGTTATTGTCAATGTGATAGAGATAATTCAATTTTTTTTTTTTTTTTTTAGCAAAACTGATTTCACTCTTTAAACAGTTAATTACAAATTTGCATTCATTTTCTGCCAGTTGTGAGTTCAGGGCTAAAGCTGATTTGTACTTGGGTTTTAATCTTTTCTGTAGTGTTCCTACATTGTTGCTGTCATTTAAGCCATTGTTCTTACTGTGAGACTTCATCTTTAGATGACAATGTGGAATGAAATCCTGTCCCCGTTACAGTCAATAAATTTCCATTTGACTTCAGTTGGACTAGAATTTTATTCCTGGAATCACTCCCATGCTTCCCCAGGCCCACAGGAAGGTGAGAGGGACAGGGAGCAGAAACACTGCAAGGTGGCAAGACCTCTTCACTGGACGTCCTGTGTCCTCTGTGAACTTAATTCCATAAACCTCAAATCTATGCAACAGGTTTTGTAGGTAGGACTGTGAGGGCAAAGAAGAGGAGGTGAGGAATGGACATACCTATTGATCTCATTCCTGGGGAAGGCTGTCAGAAGCTGCCTTCATTCCCTTGCTTGGGACCTGCCTGTGATTCTGCATAAGTGGGGAACCCAATCGATTTCTGCTGCAAAGGAATTAAACCATCAGAGAGCAGCACAAGGAGGGATGAGCACGCTGAGAGAGACTTCGTCTGACTGGAAAAAATCGAGCTGTGAATTTTTCTGCAGATAGTTCTGCATCATCTATAATACAAAATTCATCAGAGAGAATTTGGATGAGGAGTTGGCTCTATCATGTTTTTATATCAAAACAGCCTACTGCCATGTTTTTTCAGATATGAACCACACTTCATTTGTAGTAAAAAGCACTTTTCTTTCATTTAATACTTTCGTAAATGAAGTTGTCAAAATCCAGTTTCATTCTCCAGAAACAGCCTGGAGAATTTTCTCTGAAACTGCATCAGGGGCATTTCTGCAGGCCAAATATTGGTGTTCTCAGAGCAGGGATTGGGACAGGACTGAAAAGATTGTAAAGTTTATTTCTCTTTTCTGCTTCATGAAGGAAAGCTGTGTATGAGCAGCCTTTATGTCACATGATGACCATGCCTAAATCAGCCCACCTGTTTCAAACTTGTTTCTGGAGTCATGTAAAAGTTGCCTACTCACTTGACCCTTTCCTGATGGAAGTATCAGCAGTAAAGCTACTGGCTTAAATTCTGAACCTAACCATATCCCCTGCAACTCCAGGTAAGTTAATGAAGCTGCAGAAGGAACCAGATAAAAGAAACAGAATATCCCCACAGGCTTTAGTGCATGTCATCCTAGGGTCTTCTTACAACTCTAACAGAAGTCAAGCAACTGAAGAGAAAACTTTCTTTCAAACCTCTTCTGTGATTATGTTTCTGTAGAGTCATATGTACTTGAAGAATTACATTCTTTTAGGGTCAGTATCACCTAATTTCCTGAAAAATAGGAGGTTTATATCAAAACCAGTTTTAAGTAGACACAACCTTGCAACATGCACTTTTCCTGTGCGTCTGAGAGCCTATAGCAAAATCTAATATTTGGGTACACCAAGACAAATTCAGTGTCTGATTCTGAGCCACTTAAATACCATAGAGCTTGGCCTGTTATATTAATTTATGGAACTCCTTGTAGCAGGTCTGAACCCAGAAATTGTAAATAAATGTTCCTTTTTATCTACATACAGAGCACAGGAGTTGCAAGTTGGCCCAGGTAATTTTTCATCAGCAGGTCCAACAGTGATTAAGGGGGAATTAGGGTGATACTGCAGATAACTTGGTTGAAAAGGAGGTTGAAATGGCCAACTTGAGGAGATTTCGAATTCAGCTACTAGAAAATACATAATTATGGTCTTTTTTTGAGGGATGCATGTGTCTTGCCTTGCACTTTGCAGAGATGAGAGTAGGTGACTCAATGTACTGAACTCCACTTTTTACCATATGACACCAAAACAGAATGGTCAGAAGTAGAGGAGAATAGTGGGAAATAAGTCTGTTTTGTGTTGCAGCTCTACAGATATCTGTAATATATGAGATTACATATGCTAGTTCTTTTTGGCCAGTAGCTACCATCTATAGCTTGGATGCAGCTTGGCACAGAAACTCTGAGTCGACTTGTTCTTTACGCTGGAATCCCAGCTCTTGCCACACGGAAAACCAACATCACACTGGTACTGTTTCCAGCAGTGCAGAGGATTCATGCTAGCTCTCTGCAGTCATTATTTTCTTATGCCTCTATAGCTCCTCCTGTGTATCAGACACAACATACTAGAAAAAGAGGACAGTGCTTTGAATGAGAACCCCAAATACTAACTAAAAAAAAGTCAGACATGAATTTTAAAAACATTTTGTGTGAAGTTCCGTACTGATATTTTCCTAAGGAAACTCCACCATTCTTGTGGGATATGGAAAAACTGGTAGTACAACCCTCATTTTTCTGGCCAAGGAGCTTGTATAATAACAGCCATGACCAAACCCAAGAAAATCAGAACAAGTAGAAGGATACTCCAGTGCCACTCATACCAGTCCATTAATTACAGTTTGATCCCAAGAGTCTATAGACTGATCTAGCTTGAAATTGGTACACACGTACAGCTAGAAACAAGTCTTCAGTGGCAAGTACAGCAACAAGCAAGCACTGCTTTAAAATTTGAAATCTTGGGTTTCTAAGTTTAAGTAACAGGTTTTTCCAAATCAAAATTTTTCTTTGTTATACCTTAACCAACAGTTAAATTGCTCCTCCTCAGATATAGGACAAACCTCCTTTTAGACTGAAGGACAGAATACATTATTACTACTACAGTCCTGTAACACAGTTCTTTCTTTGGAACCGATAAGTGTTTTGTGAAAGAAACAAAGAAAGAAAGACTTGTTAATACGTTCTCTTTGTGATTATAGTAGCAACTAAGAAATACTGGTTTTGGTGAATACAAGCCAGTCTTAAAAAGGACAGTGGTCTTCTCCACTTTGTCCCATTTTCAGCAAATGTATGCTGAGATAGCCTAAAACATGCTCAAAGTTATAGCAATACATTTTTTCTGTTTAGATGCTCATCAGTCACACGAAGAGATGAAGATGAGTAAGAGTATTGCCTTTTTCAGAATTCATCTAGCATATGAAAAAAGACCTATAGACAATTAGTTTGTACACTGCTGCTTAAAGATAATCTCTTTCTGCTAGGTATAATGCACCTTTGGAACAAGCTGCACGCGACCAAAGATCCTGGGGACTTTGGGATCCATTTTGGCTGTGTTACACATAGATCTGTGAGCAGCTCCAAGCTGCATGCTCTCTTCTTTTGATCCCTCAAAAGAGGAATCTATATCCACAATGCATTTTCTTAGCTGGTTTGTTACGAGTTCAGCACTCCTGCCACAGGCCTTTCAGGAAGGTCCCTTGTATGTTTCATAGCAAACTTGCACATTTAAAATCTTGTGTTCCTCTTGTCTTACATCACTCATACAAACGGTGTCATCACTGCGGAAGAGTGACGCAGTCCTTGGATAGCTGCATAAGGACCCTGCTGAAAATAATGGTGGTACCTCGGCATGTGGAAGGAAGGGAAAGTGGGGCCGCTGCCTTGCATGGAGCTGGCTATAGCAGAGGGTGTAAGAGGCATTCCCAGGCGGCTGTACGGAGGCAGAGATCCTTGGATCGGATGAGGAATGGGTGTAGCTATGGATGCAGTGCTGGTACCCAGAGCACTCAAAGACTGTGGATGCTGAAATCCCGGGAAACTGGTTGAAGAGGAAACCCAGGAACTGAGGGACAGGTTATCAGATGTTGTAAAGGCTGACCCTGCAAGCAAAGAGAAAGAATACCTAAGACTGGCACTGTGACACACAAAGCTGGGAAAGTAGTGAAAAGGGAGAAAATGGGTCTTTCACACCAATCCTGGTTTTAATGACCAGTTGTCATTGGAAATACTTCTCAAATACTTCCATCTTTAAAAATGTTATTTGCTGATTGCTGTCCTTTATCGATACATCTTAGACAATTTTCCATTTTCAGAAGCTGTTTGCAGTGGTTTCAGCAGTAAAATCAGCATTGTACATCAAATATTTTAGGTATTAAACACTGAAGCACCTTGTAATGGTGCCACTAAACACTGAAATATCTACTCTGACATGGAAGCTCACTGCATTACATCCCTGTTTAGAAGACATGCTTGTAGATATTTTACATCAGATCCTTAGTAGAACTGTTTTGTTTTGGTTTTTTTCCTAAAATTTCAGTATGGCAAAAATGCAGAAGAACATCATTTGCACTACAAGTTTTCCTTTATTTTTAAACCCAGTAAAACTTGTCAACACTACATCTTTCCAGTCAACCTGATTCTTTGTAAAATATAGAAAAAAATTATAAAAACATAAATGTCAAAGTATTTGTTGTTTTTCCACCTGTGTACAATTCTCTAATAAACTATACTAGTGCTAATTCATAGTAAGAGATGGAGAACTTGCTCTGAGGGTAATTATCTACTTTTGATCAAATGGAAGTGTTCTGTTTGTCTTTTTTGGGGGGGGGGGGATTGTTTAATCTGAAAAGTTCCAAAAATTATTACCACAAATCTTTCAATTCTTAAAAATACTTTTTTTCTGAAGATTGAAGAATCATTAAAAAAAAAAAGAAAAGAAAAATGGTTTCTTAAAATTAGAACTAATTAGTTATTTCATGTTGACATTAAAATTTTGGGGAAATGATAATTTGTTTGGATAATTACACATGGTCATTTTCAAATAATCTTATGACTGTGTTGCCCTTCATCTCCGTAGTTCCTCTATGCATCTGGTCATCATCATACATCTGATTTCTAGAAATGGGGAATACAATAAAATAATATAAATAAACTCTTTGTATTCCTCGTCAAACAAGAATTTAACTCTTGTCTCTTACGTATTTTCTTACTTGACCAACTTTCTTACTTTAGAAAATATATTTTTTGGCAAGAGTATTTGATTAAATATAATCTCAATTCAATGTTGCAAAACATTCTGAGACAACAAATTTTTTGACAGGTATTAGTTTCATAAACCCGATTCAAGAATAGAGGTTCATCCAAATTGTAGAATGAAAACATATGAAGACTTCTATCCATCAGGGTAAACTTACTGGAATTAAGTATAGTAACCAATCATAGCCACATATTCAAACCAAAACTATAAGCAAAAAACAACAGAAATAAAAAAGGCAAATTGTTATTTTTAAAAAATCATAAATCTCTTATAGGATATACTCTCAAATCATGATTAATTTTTCATTTGCTTAATGAAACAAGTAAAACACCCCAGTAACAGGAAAAAGAATTTGTGCCAATTGAGCAGAGGAAACTTGAACCAAATCCTGGTCCAACACTGAACCAAATCCTAACTGCTGGGAAATTAGGATCCAGAGCCAAACTGTAAGGATGACACAATACTCACAGACCACAGCAAAACCCTTGACAAATCAGAGGGTATCTGAGCACCACTGCACTACAGAGAAAGCAGGATGCAAATCTGGATTTGCCCAGGTTTGCATTTGGCTCTGTTCCAGGTGGCTACTATGAATCCTGTGTGTGGATGCAGGCACAGAGAAATTATGCATTAAAGAGTCTTCATTGAACTTATATATTTCCTATTTGTTAATTTCGTTGGAAAGAGACATCTTGGGATAAATGCAGTGCTGTAGGTTAGCTGATTCCATCTTCAGATGGCTGAAATTGGCTGAGCAGAGAATGCTCTGGGAGGGTGCTGAAGTAGTTACAAAGTCTACCACTGCTATTTATTTCTTTGTTTTATGCAGAATAAGGTATGTGATTCTTTCTCATGAATGACTGTGAAATGATCGTGGGGCTGGGATCGTTCTCCTATACGGAACAGCTTAGAGAATTGGGGCTGTTCAGTCTTGAGAGAGAAAGGCTTTGAGGAGACCTAATTGCCACCTGACAGTGCTTCAAGTGGGCTTACGACAAAGCTGGGAACAAACTTTTCAGCATGACCTGTTGTGACAGGTCAAGGAGTAATGGCTTTAAACTAAGTGTGGATAGATTTAGACTAGATATAAGGAAGAAATTTTTTACTATGAGGGTGGTGAAACACTGGCACAGGTTGCCCAGAGAGGGGCTGGATGTCCCATCCCAGGAGACAGGCAAGGTGAGGCTGGGTGGGGCTCTAAGCAACATGATCTAGTTGAAGATGTCCCTGCTTACTGAAGGGGGTTTGCACTACATGACATTTAGAGGTCCCTTCCAACCCTAATTATTCCATGATTTTCACAAGGAATGTCCTCAAGCATCCTTTCGTGCTCCAACTGCAACGGTCTCTAATTGCAGCTTAGTACTCCAAAAAGTTTCACATGCCACTTTTGCCAGCACCAAGGAGATTAGTAATACTGAGGCCATCAAGGTCTCAAAGAGCTTATAACACACACCACCCAGCAATGTGTGGCTCTCAACTCTTATTTGTATGGGGGAACATCCATCAAATTTGCATGCAAGGTAGTTTTAAAATACATAGGAAGAAATAAAAATATCTACGGAATTTCAATAAAAACATTATTTCTCTCTTGCATCTTGGAGGACTTTTCCTTATTTAAAGGCACTAGACCTAGAGAGAGAGCAAAGGCAGTACCAGTTACTCATGTGCAAGAACAATATGATTTACCCTCTGTGCATGTCTCTGGTTGCCCAGAGCACTCACGTCTCCTGTAGCATATGGCTCCCAGATTAGAAAAAAGTTCTTTGCCATGATTCACAATCTTCCTCACTTACTCATTTGCCATATTGCGAGCAAATGCAGAACTGTACCCTTTTATTACACATAAAAAATTAATTGCAATAAAGTATTATATCCTCCTATGACACCTTTCTAAGGATTCTCTTCTGGAGGAATGTAATGGCCTGCTCTCATACTGAGGTTCACCTGGCTCATTTTGTCACTCCCAAGGGAGGACATCATACTAGGGAGAAATTTAATTCTTGAAGAGAAGGTGCTTTGCTCTGAGCACTTCCAGCAATGGAAAATTTAATACTGTCTTCAACAATAGCTGGCCTAGGATCTAAGTTGACATGAAACAAGGTAATCCCCCAGAAGTATGTGAAAGGATGGCATCATACCAGGTGAAGAGTTGCTTCAGAAACCCCATAATCTAAAGACCTGCTCTTAGAATAGACGTGTAAAAACAAGCCCACCTAATCACATTTTGCTGAAGAGCAATGCATGGTTAAAAATAAGAGTGTTTTCCCTGCACAAGTCCAAAGAGCTTATGACCAGAAATAATGCTCTTATCTCAGCAGCACTGTATGAAGTTAGAGGACAAGACAAGGGCACTGCCAGTCGGAAGACGGAGAGAACTGCTTTACCTCAAGTGGCTGTGGCATATCAGACAGGTCACAAAGTCAACATGCAAAGTATAATGCAACACAAGTTTATGCTAGTCAGCAATCCTACAGGAAGGGTTTGAGATCCATTTCCAGTGGCAAATTATGACAGATGCAATTTCTCCAGTAAGTATCCCCACAAAGAACAAGTCTGTCTTGCTACTACTTTTGCTACTGCTAACGCAGACAAACTGTTTGATAAAGCACTTGGGGCTAATTGCTTCAGCAGGAACAGCATCTTTAAGAGACCAACAGATAACAATTAAACATCAATTTTTCAGGGAGCTACCGAATTTTCTTCCTGAGGAGACAAAGCAGGTTAACCACAGGCTGGTTGAAGATGGTTAGAACTATGTCCTCTGTTCACAGAAGGCTGGAGGGGCACATCTACATGGTACTTTACAAATGGTGTGGAGCCCAGCTAGAAAATCCTGCCAAAAGATGGGGAGTGTTAACTTGTTCTCAACACCACAGTAATGAAGTAGTCTGGTTTGCAGAAATCTTGAAAAGGAAGGAGAACTAATTCTCTTCTGATGGCAAAGACTATATGGTTGTCTCTAGACCTACATCCTGAATTGAACCACCCACACCAGTGCCACGGGCATATCAAATGTCCCAAAGAGCCAAAAGGTAACAACTATTCTTCTTCATTTTAGAACTTCATGGCAGAGAGACACACCAGAGAAATGCTTTAGAGTACCACAGTACTGCCTGTGGTCCTGCTTTTCTTGAGCGTAACTGGGTCACCACAGTTTACATCAAGAGCACATTTTCCTACCTCTGCTTTGTGTTGCCTGGCTGTCATCTCCAAGATCATCTTCTCCTCCATAGGTCCGAATGGGGGATCGGGCGTAGGAATGCTTTTGGATAAGGCTCTCCACACTTTCTCTGTGAAAGGAAACAATCTAGTGTATCAATACCATCCTAAACAACATCCTAATTCATTAAGGTAAATACAAAGCCTTTTCCTGTCACAAGCACTGTCAAGAAAGATCACAGCTTTCTTACACAGATTCTCGAGAATTTCTTAACAAAAGACTTACCTCATAGCATGACTTTGGAAATGCCAAATTTGGCCTGCATTTTTTTAATATTGCTGATCATCTCTCATCAGCTTCTCCAGCAAAGTAAAGTGAACTTCCTACTCTGTTTCCTGGATGTGGTCTCAGTGAATGTAAGACCAGCACTCTTCATAAATTTGAAAATGCAAACTCTGCAGTTATTTGTGCTGAGTGGTGAGTCTGGGTTCAGAGAGACACCTGTGGTCCAGCTCCTTTCAAACAAGCTTTTGCATCGCAGATGACCACCTCATTTGCTGCTCTCCCCTTTTCCTGAAAGCAGGGGCAAAGGCAGGTGTGTCCAGAGACAGCTCAGCTCTGACCATGCTCTCTCAGCATCGGAGTGAAGGGCAGGAAGTCTACAGATACTACCAATCTCGTGCCACGTCTATTCTGGGAGGTTAGATGTGCCTGCCAGGCCCCTGCCTCGCTGGTAGCACAAAGCACTGAAGTCACCCAAACAATTTTTAAATAGAAGGAAGGCATATCTGCATGATAAGCTTTTGTAGTTTGTAAGGAAGATCCAACCTTACACATTCCCAGCGCATTTCCATGTAAGTAGGTGGCATTATACCAAAGATGAAAATGACCTAGGCACATTTCCAAAATGGCTTTGACCTTCTGTTCTTGTTTAAGAAATCTAAGTGGCCATAGTTGTTTTAAATCTGCTGCTTGATGAAGGTTTTGTCTGAATTTACCATTTGTCCATTCATACTTGCTAATGCCCTTAGCTTAGAGAGTGTGTCTGTTGCAGAAATTCCAAGGAAAAATATTTTTCAAGTAACATGATAAATCACAGTGTCACATGTTTTCCTTTCCAACACAAAGTCCATTATGGTCATTTTGTCCTTGGTCTATCGCTGGCATCATTACTTATGCTAGTCTCCTCAGAAAAAAATAAATAAGAAGAGGATCTTATCAAAGTGATTTACTTGTGTCAGGATTGGAAGTGGACTGAAAGCAATGGCAGTTCCTACATAGAGGATGATATAATTGGATTACTGCCTTTTAAGTGATTGAAAACAGTAGGCATATCAGGGCTATCTCGAAGAAGATTTTCCAAAGAAAAAGACAGATGGCATTGTTTACATTATGTGCTGAATGCCTCTTGAAGCATTAGGCTTTCTTCTGAAGCAGAACGTGAAATGCAAAGAATTTTACTTGACCAAAAGGACTATTTCATATGAGTACAGCATAGCAGAATAACAAATTAGACCAGTGTTGTCTGAGTGATTTAGATATTGGTATATAAACATATTCATAATCAAAGAATTACTAGGCTCGAAAGGTCTGAAAAATAAATTTGATACAGGTGATTGTCTGTATTGTCTCTATTGACTTTATTCTGAGTAAGGGTCTGCTTGTAACGACAGAGATTACAGCATGTAATAGTACCCTGAAGCAACAGAAACAATGCAGGCTCTAGTTTTAGTGCAGTGGGCCAATTTCACCTCTAAAACATTGGATCCAATGGCGGCTTGGGGATAAACTCACCCCAATAAATTTACATCTGAATTACCTACAGGGATTTAAAGCTAAATCAAATGCCCACAATTATTGCAGACTAAATTCTTTCCAGATGGGTTTGTATGCTAGACAGAGAACTCTATTATTCTACATGGTTGTCTTCTTTTAAAGGAAAAAGAGAGATGACTTCTTAGTGAACCCTGAATCTGCAAAGTTTGAAACCAGGGAACTATGTGGTAGGTTTATTTATTTATTTTATGATGTAGTGTTGCAGATAGTATGCAAAAGGTTTTGGAAGATTAATCTCATTCATCGGCACAAGAGGCAAAGGTTTTTGTGGCAGAGGGAGTGGTCTAATGTGAAAACTCGGATCAGAGAAAGCAACTAATCTCATAGAAACGGTTCCTTTTGCGCAGCTGAGATTTAAGATTCAAAACTGTATGGGCTTATCTTGACTAACCACGTTGGCTGTTTATGCTATAATCACAAAACACCTACTGATTTTTCATTTTAGAGGTTGAGGCTGTGATTCTCTTCATGAGTGCAAAGCATTGAGATTCACACCAGAATGTAGGCACCTGCCCCCACAGTCTTCAGGTGGCCCCTCTTCTTTCCACATACAACACATGCTGCATATAAACTCCCAAACAGACCTACAAAATGCAAAAGGCTGAGACCACCTAAGTGTGCAAAAGGAAACAGAGGAAGAAAAAAGAAGTAGTGTATTTTCTCCACGCATAAAGCATATCTCTGAGTTATCCTCCAAGCACTGTTTCTTCCACTTAGAAAAACAACAGCAGAAGTCTGCACTTGTATTTCTTTCCTTCCCTTTGTATCTCAAAGGAAAGGGGTGGCGGCCTCTGCACCATAATGCAATATTCCATCCTCAGAGAACATCACTTGGAGTCTGGATAGGGAAGACAGCAGTTGCAACTCATTTAATCTATGAAAACATTTGGAGTTTCCCACATAGGATGGAAACAGGAGACTAACCTCCTCCACCCTTTAAAGACAGAGGTGCCTTAGGACTTACTCCAATGCAGGAGGAAGGAGGAGGAAGTAAAACTTTAACAACAAGACTCAAGTGCCTGTGAAATCTAGTTCAAAGTGCAAGAACAAAGCTGGTGATCTGAAACACAGATTCCTTCTTACACCCTTGTTTCCACTGGGTACAAAAGGACTTCAATCTCAAAATCTTTCTGAAAATTCTCTTTATGGAAGTATGAACTCTTTAGGTTATCCCAAATATGGTGTTCTGGAGAGTGGATTATTATATTTTTTTCAAGTCCCAAAATATTACAATAACACTACTAAAAGGGAAATGAATTTTTACCTCTGGCTTTATAGTACTGTATGCAATGTCAAATTATCTCAATGTGGTTTACAGGATTTATGGAAATAATTTTATAAATTACTGAAGGATAAATCAATATTTGCCATTTTATGATTCTATGCTCAATTTAAAAAAATAGCAAGTGAAGAGTATGGGTTTTTTTGAAAGCTGTTTTTGCATATTTTTCAGCCTTTCAGTTTACTGTGGAACAGTAAACTGTCTGAAGAACAAAGTGACTTCGACTTTCCACTCAATACTCAACTTCTGTCCTTCTTTTTGTTTGTTTGTGGTCAGAGACTTGTTATCTAATACTGGGACCTAACAATTTTTACCTTTTAATGTGTCTTAGAACTCTACAGTTTCTTCTATTAGCAAGAAATTAGCACTAAACTTTGTTCTGAGGGATCACAAGCTGCCAATTGAATAAAGGAAAGATCTCTTCTTTCTGCCAAATATTTTTGTGTGGTCTACCAACAATTTTCAGTCTTCCACACTGTTCTTCAACTCCCAGATCTTGGAAATACCCAGAGGAAAGGGGAAAGCATGCACATACACACAATATATTACTATGATTAAGCTGTGCAATGTGTACAACTGGATAATAGTAGGAGATGACAGGCTGGAGAAGAGCAAGTTTTGGACTGAAGCTGCTTGAGAAAAAGGATCCACATGCCAAATCAAAAGGAAAAAACTAAGCTCGTATTGGCAAGCACACCCACAGAGGAGATGCTGAGGAAAGACAAATGTGAAGAGAGATAACAAGAAAAGGAGCTCAGGCTGATCCCAATAATCTGCATTCCAGCAGAAGCAAACTTTGAGCCCAGGCCTATCAATAACCTTATTATGAATGAAGCACTTCTCTCCTTTGTCCAAGAAATAAAACAGCAAAATTTGAACCTGAAATCAAAGCGTGTGAAAGGCTGAGAGAATTCATCAGCTGGAAAGGGTTTAGGGTGCACAGAGGACATCTTGCTGTTCTGCAGGTCCTAACCTCTTATTTAAACACTTCACTCTTGCCTCTGCTGACAGCTGATTCCAAAACTTGCAGCTAGGGATGCTTTATGTTGTGCAGCTTCAAGCTCCAAGCTGAGTCTTTGGCCTTGTTTAGTTGACAGTGCCCTGTATGTACAGAGTAGCCTCAGAGCACCAAAAGAAGATAGGAAAATCCTGACGTAACTGATAAATGCCTCACTAACATTTTACAGACCAAACCCAAGATTTGCCATGGATTTGAACAAGGAGAGGGCAGAAAACAGAGCTGGCTTGGTAAGTAGCTGAGGCTCTGTGAGGGCGCTCACTTTCTTTTGCTGTCAACCCAGATTATAGAAATTCTCTCAGGAGATGATAAAGTCCCAGATTACCCTGAGCAGGATCTTAAATTAAGATGAAAGAACAGGGCTTCTTTGTAGGTGGGAGCAGGCATCTCCGATGTAATTTTTTCTGCCTCTTTTGCTGTTACTCTACTTCAGCTGTGCATGCACAGCAGCCTGGTGATCACCACAACCCTGATTCTGAATTTGGCAGAAAGGAGATGGAGATGGGAAGCCTACCTTCTCCCTTTGGGACAAGAATGCTTAAGACAATATATTAAGCGTTGGTGAAGGTGTCAGAAAAGCTGATTCACAACTAGCTTTCTGGAACCAGAGCATCCAGTATCTATCTTAGATCTCTACCATGGCTACAAGAAGGATGAAGTTTGATGTAAGGGGCAGCCATCCCTTCCAGTGGGAGCCAGGTTCAAGCTTGTTTGAAGACAACATGCTAAAGTCAAACTGCAGTGAAAAAGAGCAAGTGGTTGAGCCAGGCACTCTGAACTTATGTCTTCTGCATAAGTTACTGTTTCAGGAATGGCTACAAGAGGTAAAAATTTCAGAGTGGAGCTGAGCAGTCTCTTAGTATTAAACTCTTTTTTTTTTACCCCTTGCCATCCAAGTGCTAGGTATGCAGAAAGGTAAGGATATCCCCAGAATCTGCTACCTGTTCCTGGTGTCATGGGGTTTGCTTTTTTCTATTTTTTCCCTTTTTCTTTGCAAGGAAAGGCAACGTCAATTAAAAAAAAAAAA
>VZRQ01007836.1:826810-850269 GCA_013397975.1 Machaerirhynchus nigripectus | reverse complement strand
AAAAAAAAAAAGGAAAATAATAAAGTAGTGAAACTGAAAATCGTGTTTTGCTTGGCCATTCAGTCCAACACAAAGAAAAATACAGAACAGGATATAAAGTGTATGAATTATCAGTTTGCAGCCTGAATGACTTCTTTAGTTCTGCATTTCAAAGGTTTCCTTTTTTTGTAGCTGCCAGTTAGTATGTTTGGAAGAAAGCCCAGATAACAGAAGACGTCAGAAGTGAGGTGAGGTGAAGACAGATGGAATAAATGGGCTGAGAAGGCACAAAAATAAACTTGTCGGAAGTCGCACTGTAGTAGAACTTTTTTTTAAGGGAAAAGATGACTAGTTTGTCCAAGACACAAGTGCTAAAAACAAGTCTGTAAAAAAAAAAAAAACAAACCCAAATAAAGAGACCAACCAATGAACAACACTCCCCCCAAAAAACCAACAAAAACCACTCACCTCCCGAAAAACCAAAACGACATAGCAGGAAGAACAAATACATTTCTGTAACAGCAGCTATGAGTGAACAACTTATGTTGTCAGAACAATTGTTCAGATATCACTCAGCCTTTATTTTCCTGTGGCTTTTATTTGCTATTTTGCATAGGCACAAACGTACAGACGTATTAATTTCCTACATATACATGCTCGTACACTGGTAGATGAATATTAGAGGCTGACCATAGGAGCATAATTCAGGTTATGGATTATCCATGGTATGGACCAAATCCTTGGGCAGAATAAAGTAGTTCTGTTCCACTGCTTAGATTGAATGTAAACCAACCAGGCACAAAACAAGAACTACAGGCTACAGTGGCTCATGTGACCTGGCCCAAAAGCTACTCTATAGCCCCAAAACACTTTCACATGAAGTCAAAACTACTGGGCATCTGTTGGATGGATGCATTACTGCAAGAATATATACAAAAAAGAGGGGAAATGAGTCTTAAATTATGAATAAAATCTGGGGTTTGATGACTGTAGAAGAACAAGTGTACCTCCACAATGATGTGTACTGTCATCCTCTCAGTAAAAATCCAGCAATTGTAGAAGAGCTGTAATATGCATGGGTGTGACAAAGGCTGGCTGAAGCCATGGCATGGGAAAAGTAATGACATTTATGAAGAAGGGGCATGAAGTTATCCATATACCCACCCCACTTCTCTCAATTGCAAATGAAAATGAGAAAACACTCTTACAAAGCCAGCCCCATGGAGCTCCATTTCACCCAGTGGAGCAACCATTTCTTTCTGACTGTAGGCACAGCATAAGAGGTGAGGACAGAGCACTACTGTGAAACTGCGACTGCACGAGTCCCTGGAAAACTTCCTCTGGGGTGGAAACCATAGGCCTAATTTGACATCATCCCCTCCGCTTATGTACACACTACATCTGCATGAAATGAGTGGAAACCACTGGAATAATAAAACATTTTTATACCATTTTGCACAAGTAAGAAGATAGATAAGAGAAAACATAAGTGGAAAATGAGCCAGAGTATGAGTGCTTAAAAATTTGGAAACTAAAGATGTTTTAACTGGCACAGGGGCTTTTCTGCTGGGTGGAAAGGAACAGTTGCCTGGCTACCAACAAGCAGAGTCAGAGGAACCAGGCTTGAAGGGAATAATTCAGGTGTCTAAACATAGGCAGGTAGTGTTTTCAGGATTTGCTAAGGCATCCAACCCCCTGCTGTCTTCTAGAAGGGACGATGCAGAAAATACAGACAATCCACACACCCATCTGGAGCAGCAACTGAAGGCTGGAGTAACCTCAGCAACATCTGGAATGGCACTAGATACCAGGCATTTAGGCACCAGAGTCCCTGGTATTTCTCCCTAAATTCAAAACTTCTTTTCTCCTCTGAACCTAAGCATCAGAGATGATATCTCATGGCTGGTGGCCGACATTCGCAGACTGAGAACTAGCTGAGAATAAAAGATCAGCTGGGAGTTTGGCGTGTTGGAGAACTATGACAAAGCCCTACTTAACCATGGATGTGGGGGTAGGTCATAGAGCATGTATATATTTCTGGCTGTTGGTAGGGGACTTTCAAGAGTCCGGGAAGTTCTTCTAGACCAGCAGTAGGCAGTAGGAATGGGGAATAAGGCAGCTCTGTGGGGTGAGCAGGGAAGGGATGGGAGAGAGGACAGCTGCACACAGCCCATCTCTGAGCACATGGCTTTGACTGATCCTTCAGCAGGAAAGTGCCAGTATCCAGGCATTAGCATGAAGTTTGCTTACAGCCTTGTAAGCCAGCAGGATGTATTTCTACATCTCCGAGATGAAGCTCCTCAGGGGAAAATCTGGAATTTTATTACCATGCAAATCCAGCTGGGGTGCTACTCTCTTACTTCCCCATCCCCCCATCCTTCCCTTCTCTGCTTAAAAATTACTTTGGTGTGCAACCATGCTTTTCCTCCTTTTCCTACATATTTCCTCTTGAAGTATCCCAGAAACATTATTGGACTTGTGCAGATGGGTATACTCACTTAACTCTCTCCTTAATAGTTAAAAATCCACACCTTGAACTTGCCAATCACATAGTGGGTCAAATAAACAAGCAACATTCAGATCATGATTATAATCTGTCAGTTCTTGTCTGATCGTTATTTTACAATTCAGTAGTCCTGTCGGCCTCTACTCTTGAAATTATCACTTTTTTCACTGGATTTTTTGAATGGTATGTAATTATAATGGTTTTATTTATCTATTTATTTTTAACAGGCTAATTCTTCACAACAACTCAAAAGATAAATTCAGACTCAAGATAAAAAAATTCATCTGTTGGGTTCTGCCTTTGCATCCTTTATGCCTTTGGCAGTTTTTTCTTCAGCAGAAATGCTTCATTACTGCATTTGGCATCCCATAGTTAAAACCACAGTATGCTAAGTTCCGTGTTCTGGTAATTACTGTTAAATGTTCAATTTTTTTGTTCACAACCACTGTGGGAGCCTTTTTATAGTAGAGGAGATGTAAATACCACGTAAAAAGATCAAAAGGTGAGTCAGAAACTTATCTAAATCACAGTAGCCCCAGATAAAGTCTGCCCCATTGCTACAAATAGATTACTACAAGTAATGTAGGGAAAGGGTGGATTGGGAAAGGAGTCTTGCATCCTACTAAAAATTCGGTATATATACCAAACTCACCAAAGACTTTTTCAATAGTTAAAAGGCTTGCACACAGCTATGAGGACAAGGAAACCATTCTATGGTATTTAGACAGGAACAAAAGAAAACGCAGGCATTTCAAAAGTTTTGCTGTTGCCTACCCCCTCTACTGTTGTGCAAATTTCACGATCTTTACATTTATTGTTTCAACTCTAACACATACAATGCCAACAGATTTAATCCTAAAGGCATTTGCAGCTTGAATTTCTTACATAAGGATCGTAAATCTAGAATGGGAAGCCTGAAATCGTTAAAGTCACATATTTATAAAATCATATTCAATTAGGTTAAAAAAGTGCAATTTCTGTCATCATGTCATAAAAAGATGTGTTTTTCTCTCAGATCTACTATAAAGAAAAGCTCCCTATATTGTTACAGATAGAGGCTGTTTTCAATCAGTTACAAGAAGCAATCCAATTACTGGATGGTTTAGTGCAGTAACTGACTCCAGACTAATTTAATTTCTTTAGGTCTCTAAAGATCAATTGATCTGATTTGTTTCCCTCCCCAAAGGCTGTTTAGGAAAAAGCAGGCTTAAATACCTGGAAATGAAATACAAAGCTCTGTACGCTTTCACACTACTTAGGTCATTTGGAAAAGCTGGAACTCAGGATAAATGAGTGCTGTCTTGGCCCCAACATCACGGGATGCTTTACGGGAGGCCATTAGGATCACCACTCCACACTGTAGATTACACACACACGTGCTGCTTGCAAGCCTGCTTAGGGAGCAGAACAGGGAAAGTATTTTCACAGCTCCTAGATAACTATTCAGTTTTCAAGAGCTTGCAAGAGTCCATTTGGCCTTCATAGTTTTTTTCCCTGGCAAAGAAGTATTTTTTCTCCAGCAGTGGTCTTGTAGTTTCCAACTAGACTGAGCAAGAGTACTGTACTATTCAATATTCACCTATTTGCAATCCATGTCGCAGTGGACATCAAGTAAGAAATCCTTCCTGTTGTCATATCTCACTTTGCTATTCCCTTTGCTTTGTTTCATATTTCTTTGAGCAATTTTGCTTGTGCTAAGATGAAATCTATAGAACCAGTGGGCCCTTGGAGAATGATGTCCTCATCTGCCTGAATATTTTAATGCCAGAACCAAATAAACCCTTTCATATTTCTGGACTGCTTGTATAACTTAGGCAATTCCCAAACAATCTCTTACCAGCCCGCTTGCATGTTACACTTTTGTTATCTCATGACTTGATGTGTTGTGCAGCAGGTATTGTATTTTTAAATACTCTTGTAATAGCAATCAGGGCTAAGCTTTCTAATTTAAGTCAAAATCAGACCTGACCCAAACTTGGGCCCTCAAATCCAGAGTTTTAATGTAAGTTTAATAGTTTTCACATTCTGTTTCTTGTATTTATTGTAGCCTTCCCATTTGTCTGCCTTATCTTTCATGGCAACATTTGTGCCTGGGCTTGGCTGCCGGTCTCAGGCTCTATTCTTACACTTATCAATAAACAAAAGGGCACTGCAGCTTATGCTCAGCATTTCTGACTCCATGCCATGTGCTGTTATAATAAGATGTCCTCTGGAAAAATTCCCTTCATATCCAGCACCACGATAGTCGGTTCATCCGCACAGAGGTAACTTAGTTTTTCTCCCAGCTTATCTGTTCAGACTCTTTCCGCCCTTGCAAAGCTGTGTTGTTAGATGTCTCCTGACTGTAAAACGAGGAAATCTCTTCCAACAGGTCCTCCCTTGACTACTTAGTGCATACAAACCTGAGCTTTGGATGTTGTTTACCTCACTATTCTGTTAATACAGTAGACTGTGCTATTTTTATTGAATTTGCCTCCTTTTTTTTTTTGTTTTCATTTTCAATGAAGGCTTTCACTTAAGAAACAATTTTCAACAACTTTGCTAGTGTGCACTGTAGCCTGCAAGCTTTCTTTCCCCAAATTACTGGTTTTTTACCCATTTACTCAACAGATCTCTAATGATCTAGTCATTAGTAAGGTGTAAAGGATACCACTATTTCCCATCGGTGGGCCTGCTTAGATGTACTTTTGAACTGCTATAAAGACTTTCTCCAGCTCTGCGGCTATGACTCCATTAAGCAGTTTGTCCTCTGTATGCACCGGTGAAAAATGATTCACAGATGCATCTGGATATCCCCACATAGGAGCCTGGAGAGGTTTGGCCTCTCCAAACTTTCTTTCATGATTGTGTAGGAAAACGGTCATAGGAAAAATTGGATGTGCTATATCCATCTCCACCGAGTTCTCTTCCAGCTTAAAGGACACAGGCAGCTTAATTTGCTTCATTTGCCAAGCTATTTGACACGATATCATAAAAATGTGGCGTGCTGGAAAGCTACCAAGAGATTGAAGTTTATTTCCTAACTCAGCTGTGGGTTAATGCTTCTGTCCCTATGGCACAGTTGCTTGTAATGAGCTGTACACACACAAAACATTTTCCCGATAAAGCTTTCCCCTGATGCAGCTTGTAATACAACTTCAGTGAAACAAAAATGGCATCTTTGTTGTCAGAGTGGGAGTTATGGGAGTCATCCTGATGGCAGTAATTGCCAATTCAGTGTCTGGGACTGCTGAAGTGAATTTTGGGAGCTCTCCTCTCTCTTTTCCACTATGTTGAGCAGTGGGGAGCTGTAAAGACGTTTTTCACAGGACCACTGCCCTTGTTTCCCACTGACCCAATTCACAGCCCTCAACAGGATTAAATGGCATGATAAGAAAAAAGCTTTTCATTCTGAAGTTGTAAAACTGACCCTCTTCCCCCTTCAAGAAGTCCCCTGAGGAAGACGAATATATCGGCCCCAACTGGAACAGATGTCAAAACTCAAAACAGCTCTTTCTTCATAAAGTTTATAAGTATTTTTAAAGGATGTGGAGGAGTCTTACTATATGCAGTAAGATAACGTTAAAATGCACAGGTTCTCAGGAGTTGAAAGGATGCTTTTCCTACAAACTCTCTCTTCTCTTTATCTTATCTGCATGGAAAGTAAACAGAAAGTTCCCATTACCTCTCGATATCAGTGAGTCTGGAAGAGTCACGGAATCCTTTAGCAAAAGGGTTGCTGTCAATTTTCAACTTGGTTATCTGGAAACACAGAAAAGAGCAACATTACACGAATATAGTGTTAAGGTACTGCAGCGTACTAAGTGTTAACCAATCCATCCCCTGTGACCTCACTGCTAATTTTATCTGCGTGCCCTGTGCGTGTGCCTGTGTGCTGCTCTTGAGACACTGCAAAGCTGAGGAGGCAAACCAGGGTGTACTGCACATATGGCTGTGGAAAGACCAAAGGGCACAGCAGGCTCAGCCTTCTTCTTGCCCGGAGCAGGAGGAACCCACCCACGTACAGCCTTACAGCTTCCAAATACTTTAACAGCAGCAGTCAGGTTGTCTCTTCCACAAGCAGTACAAATCACCCTGCTAACAGCTGAGCCTGCTTGGTGGAGCTGCACATCAACCAATACAAGCCCAAACAACCTGAAGCCATGGCGTCAGTTCAGCACCACCTTTTTTTTTACTGGGATGGAAATGTTCTCAGCCTACCAGCCACCACACAGGGGCAGTTTAACTGGTTTTGTATGAAAAGAGGCTGAGGAAGGGAAGGAAAAATGTGGGGAGAACTCAGATTTTAATTGACAGGGCTTGCATTGATGGAGTAACCCCGCTGAAACTATCACAGTCTTGAAAAAACACAGATGATGAATAAAAACTTTCCTTCCTTCTTCAAAGGTAGCTATAAACCTGCCCAATCACTCACTCAGCCTTTCCATTTTGACAGAGTAACCCATTGACCAGGAATCCCTCCTGTCCCAAAGCATCTGAGCTCCCCTTAACTTTTCAGTGAAACTTTTCAGGCGTATGGTGGAGGCTTTCAATACGTTTTTTTGAGGACCAGGAAAAAAAAATGCACCACTGTCCTTGTGAAATTTTCTATCTATCCAACCAATTTAGACTTGGTGAATAAAACCTGAGACATCATTGTAATATTTGGATTTTCCAGCCATACTTCTTCCAAGAGCTAAAAATAAAATAGTAAGTGGAAGTTAGACCTAGTCAGAGACAACACAGGACCTATCCTGCAAGGCAGTGAATGCCACCATGGGTTTGAGCCCATGAAAATCAACAGCTCTCAACATTTCATATTAAGGGGTTTTGTCAGCCTGACTTCCCTCAAAAAAAGGCCTGTATCGAAGAGGCCACAACCTCATTTTTAATAACTGGGCCTCAAGACTCAGGGGGAAAAAAAAAGGGATATTTTCCAAATCCTCAAACAATGAAACACTCTCATCAAACAAATATATTTCAAAATGGGGTAGCTTCTCCCTCAAAATAAAAAAGAAATATAAAAAAGAGTGGACAACTGGACCCAACTTTTAATTCTGAGAAAAAGTTCTTCTGTGAGGAAAACACAGAGAAGAAGGGACATGCTGACAAAGGCAAATTCTGAGTTTTTAATTGACAGTCTGCCAGTGGTCAAACACTGTGGACCTGAGTGCTGGTTGAGGGTTTGAAGCTGTCTCATGGTTCAGGTACAACTGGTAGAAACAACACTGAAGCCTTGCCACAAGGACCTTTAAACAGCTAAGAAAGTTAGTTATAGACTCATTCTGCTTCCAAGATATCCATAAGCCCTCAGCTTGATGTTGCAGAGTGGCAAGTTAGTGCCTCATGTCCAGTGAACATTTTTATGGCAGCATTTTGAAAACTACCTTGAAAAAAGACAAGCTCTAACTAGTTCCATTGACTGAGATCACCAACACACCAAGCCAACTGCACTACAGAACAATAAGGATGTCTATTCATCTCTTGAGCATATTTTCACCAATCAAACTTCCATCTTCCTGATATTAAAGTTTTGGTATGACATCACAGGAGAAACTTTTTGTATCCACCAAAGCCAGATGAGACTCACAATCATTTATGGCCATATTTTTCCTGAGAGACTGTCTCACAAACAATCAGAGAACATCTGCTAGAAAGCATTTTAAAATGAAATTTGACCTACAATTCAACTCTGTGGCAGTGGTTTGACTGTTTAAATAAATGCATGCCCTTTAAATCTTAAATTATGAGATAGTTTGTTGAAAGTGTAATGTATTTAGCTTTTATCTAATAACCTCCAGAAATGCAATCAATCCCTCCTTAAAACAGTCCTGAAAGAAATGGCAAAAATGAAAAAAGGCTCCATTTTCATTAGTCATAAATAAAATGACAACATCAACCTCTAGGGGTTCCGGAGATGTTCCATTGAGAAATTTTCCAGGACTCGATGTATGTGCTTTACGTTAGGGAGGGTTAGTTTAGAAACATCTCTAGTATAAATATCATCGGTAGACACAAATCCATCCTGCAGAAATAAATTCCGGGTTTAGCTGGTTTTGTGCCTGTTACTATTTTGCTGGTTTCTAAAGAAAGTTACATGGAAAAATCTGACTGCCTGTCCAAACATTATTTTCTTGAGATTGCCAGGTGCTGAGTGTGTTTTCTACAGCATTCAGATACAAATCTGAGTCTAAATCAATACATAAAGCCTTAAAGCAGGATGTGGGGTCTGTCATAAGGACTGACTTAATACTACTAATATTATCTTCAGAGCTTCCTTGGCCCCCTATGAGGTAGTTTCGTTTTATCCATAACATTTCAAATTTAATTACTTTTGCTTCATATTAAGAATCGCCAACTTCTTTAAATAATCCAGCAGGTACATTGACTCTGTGATACTGCCTGCCCACATATTTGAACAGGGCCTATATTTTTCTTAACTTGAGGGAACTAAGGAGCAAAATAGGTGGGTTTTTTTGAAGTACCATAGTACCTTAAAGCATGCTCTGAATCACACTGAAGGGAACAACATATTTCCCTGACTTTAATATTTAAGCCCAATCCACCGTCAAGCAGAGCCTCTGTTCTCTGATTGTTTATAGACTTCCTAAAATTACTCATTAGCAATCCATTGTTATGATCTCCTCCATTTTGTATATATTATTCACTGGCATGCAAACTGAAATTCAAACATCTGGATGTAATCTGGGCAGCCTCTGAAAAGCATATCTCTGAGTGATTTTCCTTACGTTTGAGCCTTACAGCTTAATTAGTCAACTTTTTAAGCCCATGAAATCATCATGTGCAAACCAGAACCTCTCTCAGCTCATAGCTTGTGGCATAAAAGATCCCTGCAAATAAGAACAGTTCTTTAATGAGCTATAATTAGAAAATTACTAAATGTTAATATAAAAGCAGCTCTGTATAGACAGAAGGGAAGACAAAAGAAAGCCTCTTACTTGTCATTTTTACTCTCATGAATAATCCTTACTGCTCTTTGAAGTCTGTAGTACTACTGTATATTCAGGAATTACTCATGAATGTGAATGAGATTGGCACGGAAAGGTAGGTTAGGGCAGGCATTTTCCTAGTTTAGATCGGGCAGAAGGGAGTTTTCAGCAAGGTGGGATCTAGTTTCATCCGTGGAAACTAGCAACTCTACTCACCAGTTGATTCTGGTAGGCAGTAACAGCAGTAAAAACTGTCTCTGGAAAGATGAATGTCCTGAACTCTTCTGATTTCAGATTGAGCAAAGAAGCCGTGTGATCCTTCTTCTTAATGATGTGGACCCTTGGCTGGTACTTGTGCATGGAGTTCAAAATTATCTGCAAGAAAGACACAGCACTGTCCTGAGAGGAAGGTTGACAAGGCCCTCAAAGTCTATAAAACCCTAGGGGATGGAAAAAGAGATCTAATTAACACTGCAGGGGAAGTGTCTGAAATCTAACCAGACAGGGCGGGTTTTCAGAGCGAACTCTCCAGCTCCTTTGGGCAGTTCCAGGAAATGAAGGTGGAAAAGCAGGCATCCCAGGAGCTAGTCTCCTCTCACTCCTACGCCACTGGTGAGCATGCATTTCTTGAAGCAGAAATACCTGTTCCTACAGGTGAGATGTTTTACATACAGAATTAGTCACTGCCAGAGTGTGCCCCTGTTGGCAGGTGTGAATATGTAACTCCTGAAAACTAATGGCCAAGACTCCCCACTTGCAAAAATGCGCAGGTGCACAATGAAAACAGTCACAAATCCCTCAGAAAAAAAATGACGGAAAAAATTAGACCCATCCAAAAACCCACCAGCAGCAGCAGCACAAACTGTCTGACCAAAAGTAAAACGCCACGTAGCCTTTCACTGTGGCAAACTTTTAAAACAAGTTACTCCATAGATGCTGTTCACCGCAGACTACCAAAAATGAGAGCAAGGAGGGAAACCAGGACGGAACCCCCAAATGACTGGGTTTTGCTATTCTATCCTCATTAATAATTGTTTACGAGCTCCCAAAACAATTCTAAACCGAAGCTACCAACCAACCAATTTCAACGTTCACTGGAGTCAAACCAAGAGTCCCCCTTGCTTCAGTTACCACTGGCTGGAGGCCTGTTTGGCTGCCTCTAACCACAGTATTACAATATAAGAATTAAATACAGAGCTCAGCTCACACCAGCCCTTGTTTTGGATATAATCACAGTCACAAGACGAAATTGGCAATGGTGTGGGTGGTTCTATTTTGCAGGGGCCATAACGACATTACAGTCAGCTCCGTACATCTGGAATAGCTAATGTGCATTCCTCAGGAAGCGTTAACTTCAGCTGAAACATAGCAGGAGCAGTGCAGTATTTCATGCTAAGTCAATGAGAAAGGTTGCACATTGCATTGGAGTGGATAGCTTAGAGCTCTGTCATGACTACAATTTCCATCAGCATTTTTCTTTGCTGCTCCTTTGGGGCCAAATGTTGCCAAGACTCACACTGGGACTTTAAGGGGAGGCACACAGCAACAAGAAGGGCATTACAATGACAGTGAACCATCATCCTGAAAGTGTTGCATGCCTGCTTTAACCAGCTCAGGTCCTTTTTCAAAGCACTTCACCATTTTATCTAGGAACACACACAATGGCCATGGACCTTGCTTTTAATACCCTGAGCAGTTTTCCCTCTCTTTGTAAAATTTTGTCTTGCCATCCTAGTTACTCGGAGTGCTCTAAGCAGGTGGAAAAGACATTTTAAAGCAAGGTGTGTGGATGGTGATGAGCTTACTGAGAAGTTGGCCCACAGAACTTGGTGCTTTCCATTGCCTTTCATGGCCATGATATCCACAGCAAGGCATTACATCTGAGCAGCAGTCAAACGGAAGGAGGAAAAAATCGTGACAGAGCAGCTCCCACACGTGCCCTTTCCTTTCACTCCTCTCTGAATGCAAATTGTGATAAAGAAACTACATTTCTCAAACAAGACCACGTAATCCCTTATGAAAGCTTTCCAAAAAATAAAGTGCACACAGATAACATCCCCTGCCATGGTACTCAACGTTTCTCGTTCCCACCAGAGGCACGTCTGGTCATTCATGTACAAAACAAGTACTGAATGTAGCCAGGAGGTCACAGAAGACCCATGGCCAAGGTAAATGCCACCATTTCCTTCATGTGAGGGCCTGTATGTGTAGTACTACACCTGCACCCCCACACAAGCTGCTGATGACGCACAAAGACACTCCTTACTATCCATGCAACATCTTGTGTTAGGACTATATAAAAACATCCCAAAGGAGTTAGATCCACGGGGTGTACCTCACAGAGCAGCCTCCAAGAGTGGCCTCAAAGTCCAAGCAGTCCCCTCCTGCATGGTGTAGCTATTAGAAAATCCCTCATGCCAGCTCCATGACGATCCTGCTGGCATGTACCAAGAGATACATCAGGTGCCCCTATACTCATGGCAGCCGCCCTGCACACACTTGCTGGCAGCCACAGGCCCCCAGCTACCCCATCCACCTTTGTGCTGACAGTCTGCAGCAGGGTAGATGACCAGGTCCCTCCTTACAGGGTCCTGATTGCTGTAAGGTCAGGCAGGTTTGTAGGCATCTGGCTCCCACTGGCTACAGACCAGTCACCAGAGGCAATCTGGATGCCAGCTGCAAATTCCAGGGTGGTTTTGAATTCAGGAACTGTGCTGTGAATGCTGCCTCCATATTCACCAAATAATAGCATTGCCACGTAAATTTTCTTTCTGAAAACACGGAGGTTCCTAACTTCTGCCTGGTTGACTCTGAGAAACCTTGAGCATAACTCCTTGTGGCTATTCCAAACCACCTGCTTTCACAGTTATTTATTAAATATGTTCACAGCTTTGCGTTTACTTTTGCAAACATCCATGTGTTTGAGTTTTGCTACTGTAAATGCCAAAAAACCAATTACAATAATGTATACACTCATGGCTCACCTCACCATAAACCAGAAATGATGTCACTCCAATGAAGGGCAACAAAAAGTCCGAAAGAAAGCACTCTGTGTAAAAAAAATCACCAAAACTCTGGGGGAAAAATGTCACATTCATAAATATTTCGCAATCAAAAAAATGGCAATTACTCGCTTGGCTGTAAAAATCTAGAGATAGGAGCCATTTCCTTCCTCTGGTAAGGATATCTGAAAGTGTTTCCATGGAGCAAGCTGTATGTCATGTACACAGAGATAAGACTTCTGCCTGATGCTTGGGGAGAGTATGTGCAGAACTATGGGGTTACACATGCTGCTGAAGGTACACAAGCAGAAATGCTTGTCAACTCCAAAAGTCCCAGAAAAAGAGAAAACAAACATATGCTAGAACAAACAAGTGCCTCTCTTCTCTACCGATTGACTTTTCAGAAAGTGAACCACCCTACAAATAAACCACAATTACCTTAACACATTAACTGTCTTCTGGACGATGAAGAAAGCAAGCAACTAGAACAAACTGGAATCAGGTTGGATCCATCTTCCCTACTCGCAACTAGTATTTAAAGGCGTCTTTTGGGTCATCCAAACTTCCTCAGGAGCTAACACGCCTTATCAAACATAATTAAAATGTGAAGACTCTTCAAGGCTCTTTCTTTGAAGGCTCTTTCAAACTGAAGGGAGAGATTTTGGGAGTTGTTTCAATTCTCCTCTTCTCTTTTTACACAGGAGTTCAAAAACACCATGGGCCATAGCACAGTGAGCCCTCCTTAAAGGCTTTAGAGAATTGATTTCTTCCTTAATTCTACTGACAGTCCAATGATGGCATTTGCATAGCTTCAATAAGGCAGCACATAAAACCTGCCATCCTAATTTGGAACATAAACTCCCACAAAATATTAAAAAGAGAGTGCTCCATGAAGGGGTAACACCTGTCACTCAAACCTCAACACAGGATCAAGCCTTCAGGGCTTATCCTTAACTGAACACACAAAACTTTCCACCGTGGTTGGTTGCGCAGAGCCTTTGTGTAAAGAATGGGAACAACCTCTGCTTCTCTGGAAATTAATGTGAAGGCTGCATCTCAAACACTACGGATCATTGTCTCCTGCTGCCTGTATTTGAGACAATTACATCTTCTTGCTCTGCCACATGTCTCTGTTCCCGACAGCTCCTCAGACCTACTTCTTCTTCCTCCTTCTCTGGGCTTCTGGGAACTGCAGCACTCCTAACTAGCTTGCAATACACTGCTGAGAGCCCTTTATTAGAGGCACACATGGCCCCTGTTATGATGAAAAATGCTTCTTTTTAAGTGCTCACGTATACTGCTCTATCATCACTCGGTGATAGAGCCCACAAATCTTCAGCTTTGCCCTTCTACAGATTATGAAATAAAAGAGAGGAAAAAAACAAAATCATTCTCCACTAGTCATGAAGGGAACAACGGTGGGAACTGGGTTCAAGAACAATATACCCACAGATGGATCTCTACAAAACAACAACACAGAGGCATCTATCTGGGCTTTTTTTGTTTGTTTGTTTGTTTGGGGGTTTCAGCTATTTTTTGTTCGTTTTTCCAGGAGGTATTTTAAATTGTCATGGCTGTGATTCAATGCTCAGTTCTTGAAATGAGTGAAAATTCTCTTTCAGATGAGAAACATTTGCACAGAACACAGCTGAGACAAATGGTCACTGTCTCACACAGTCCAGGCAATAAATGCCACACTAGGAAATTTATTTCTGATATATTGTATTTTGCAATTATTCAGCTGAACAAATTAGTTATCCCTACACATGCTTTAGAATTCAAAACCATTCCTCTCTTCCCAACACCTCATTTACTAACACTGCCGCTCGTTCTTCTGAACTGAACTGCCCTGTTCTCAGCCAACAACTCTTTCAAATCTGTCCCCTTGCTCCTTCTGCCTTCCCTGAGAGAATCACCAAGCCCAGAGGCAACAATTTTAGCTCTTTCTTTGCAATTTGGAGGCACTACCTAGTCTTTCCTGCACTTTAGAGGCATTTTTAGGGAGAGGACAGGACAGACAATAACTATTCTTACCACCTACCACTTGGCAGTCAGATAAGTAATGGAGTTGTCCCCACCGATGGAGCATAGCAGGAACCCATGGCAATGAGCTCTGAATCCTATTTACCATCTTCCAGCCTCAGGGCTTGTGACAACAAACTGGCACCGAACAGAGCTGGGACCTGTCTCCTTCAGAGGTCCAAGTCCACCCTGTGGCACCTTGACTTGCAGTTAGCCTACAATTATGTCAAGGGCAATTGAGGCACACTTATTTTTTTATAATTCTATAGACCTTGCTTTGGTGTCAAGTCAATATTTTCTTCTGACTCTGTGCCCATGCTGCGATGAGTCTGGAGTTAAAAGAGCTCTTACTGATGGACCCAGCCCTAACAGGTGGCCTGAAGTGACCCACAGGGAGCTTCCAAGCACACATGTAAAAGCACGTGGGTTTGCTGGCCGCGGTACGTGGCGGAGCATACTGCCAAGTCACAGCAAACTGCAAGCAGAAGCACAACAAAAGGCTCATCTGCGTTCCTTCTATCCCTCGCTCTGATGCTCCACCCTGAACTTGTCCCAGATGGATGTTTTGCCTCTAGTGGTAGCAGGATTTGATCTGGGCTCTACCCTATGAAATATTTTTTAAAATCCTGACTTTTAAAGTTGCCAATTCCTCAACAATAGAGGAACCCAAAAGGACCCTTGAACGTGTTAAACCAAACACATTCAAGCTTCACACAACATCTTCCACCACTGTGGTATGAAGGGCTGGCTAAGAGAGGTGAACCGTGGGGGCCATGGCAGTCTTTCCCCATGGCAGTCTCTTTCCCATTTAGCCCTGTGGCCCAAGCAAGCAATTCGCTGGTGATTTCTTTTCCCTTTCCCACCCACAGGGCTACTCACATGGCCATGCTGATCCAGCTCATTGTTGGTGAGTTTGACTTTTTCGAAGGACACCATCTGCTTCAGCAGTTGCTCTCCTGTGAATGGGGAGTCAGGGTGCACATACAACCTAAAAAACACAGGGAAAATGCCTGCTCATAAAAAATCTCACCTGTGGGCTTGTGTGTGGGCACCACCTCTGTATGAAATTAAAATGCACATATTTTGCTTTCGGGATATGCAGTGGTTTCACGGACATGGACTTCCTGTGACCTTAGGGTAATACAAATCTGCTGCTAGAACATGACACCATCTCCCCCAAATTAATAAATTCCTGAAACAAAGCTTTTAATGAAGGCTAGTAAAGCAGATTACTTATTTAACTCACTGGAACATAACTGAGAATCCTGTGTCTGAGTGCTAGACTGCTCCTTAACCATACCTATTATTTTATCCCGCTATCTAAAATGGAGACATTAACTAACATTTGCTGTTGTGTCTTTTCCCAAATGAAAAATTGATCATGTCTTTCCCCACAGCTGTACTAACAAGCACTTAAAATAACAATGACTACAGCTCCAAGAGAAAAAACATCGTGTCATTACAGAGATAATGGGAGAATGCAGATAAAAATGCATTTTTCTTTATACGTAACATTAAGCCGTGATAATGATTTTAACCTGCACTCGATCACACATTCGCTGTGGTGACGTCTGTTTATAAGAGGTTGAAGGCTGCAGTCCAGCACAGTGGTCTGACATGAAAAATTAGTTGCAGCTCTCCTATTAACAATCCTACACTTGGGAAATTAAGCAGAAGAAAAGGAAGCAAGAAGACATGTAGATACAATGATATATACATTATGACTACACTAATTACAAGTGCCATGCTATTTAAGAGCAATGATTTTATAGGAATAATGTATTGCTGAAAATTATTAACTCAACTGTTCTGTGATGGCAAATTAAGAGCTGGACTAAACCTTCGGCTTGTGCAAACCAGCCCTGTTCTGCTTCTGTCTGCATTGGTTATCACTCACTGAGGGCCTGACTCTCATTTTGGGTGATGTCTTTGGCCACACAAATGACTATCTTCCATTAGGTGGGTGGGGCAGCACTGAGCTGCCAGGTTAGGAAGATAAACATTTGTCCTTGTTGTTGAGCTACGATTTTAGAATGGAAAAACCACTAAACGGTGGGGCGTAACTCTCCAATAGACCACACTGATCCCTAATCAAGCAATGCCCATACTAAAGACACTGGGGAGAACAGCCCTGTTGCTCGAAAAGGAAGGAGTTTTCATCCTGCATTCTGTTTTTGCCAGCAGAATCTCCAGGACACAGTGAAACTAAAGTTTTACCAGCACAGCTCACCTCAGATGTGGAGAATGTTTTCCTTACACTGATCCAAAGCACAGCTTGGCTACTCTAGCTATGTCCATGGGAGGGATGCTGAGCCAGGATTCCTGTCCCTATAAAATATTCCTAGCATGCAGACATCCTCACTGCTATCAACTCTGCTGATTGCACTGCAAAGCTCATAAAAAATTGATGATATATCTGAAATCCCAAGACCTGGAATCATGTTACATCAAAAGAATCTTAGCTCTCATGAAAACTAGCTTTGCCTTCCTCAAAAAAAAAAAATTGTGAAAATTTCAATATTTAGAGTCCTGAATTAGAGAAGGCAAAACAACAAGATTCCCAAACATGCCCTGCAACTTTTCAACCAGCCTTGTGATAATTTTTTTGGAGCCTGACTCCTAATTTTGAATGTCTGGATAGCTAACAATGTTTACTGTGATCACAGAGTGTCAGACTCAGCAAGGTTCAGCTAATTGGGACCAAAAAGCCAAAGTATTTCAAATATGTGCGGGGAATGAGTAAAGACCTCCCTGTGCTAAAAAGCTGAGCACAATTGTTTTACACCATTGATGGTTAATGCTTGATCGTGCTTTAAAACTATCAAGTGCCTGTAAGCAGATTGCTAACAGGAAAGTCACTGAAGGATGGGCACCAGAATATCAGTTACTGAAATGCAATAATAGACCTTACTTTTTTTTACCCGTTTGGTACACCCCATCGATCCCACTGCAGTGTGAGGCTCCACCTGGTGAGCTACACCTATTTCCCACACTTCTCCCACAGCCTGAGCTTGCACACTTCAGGGAAGAGGGTTGAACACTTGACATAGTGATTTCTGAAGCAGAAGTTGTTGGCAAGACCACGAGTGTGCACGAGCAAACAGGTCAGCAAGATAAATGTGCACATTCCAGCAGAGCACACAAGGCTCTCCCAGAAGATTGCCTGGGATCTGCTGCCTAAGGCCAGCCAGATGTGAGGGGCTGCTCGCTTTGATTCACAAAGGATTTAGGAGCCATATTTGGGTGTGAATTTGCTTCACAGGACATAATGTCTCATGATAAATGCAAGTTTTGGGTACCGCTTCTTTCTTGTGTACTTTGGAAGGCAGCACCGCACTCCCTCTGTTTAGTTTAACAGATGGTCTGGTCCCACAAGCCCCATGCATGCTACTTTTATTTACCATAATGTCTCACATAATTTGCAAAATATAATACCTTTTAAAGGTTTCCTGCCTAGAGTTCTCTGTAAGTGTGTAAACACTATAACTTCATTAAACAAATTATTGTAGACAAATACAGTTTAAAAAAAAAGTGACAAACTTTTGAGTGAAAGAAATGAGGCAAAAAAGGAAGAAGATCGAATAAAGGTACATGCTGAAACTTACTGAGCTGAGGTTTCACACAGTCTTAACAATGTGGAAGACAAACACAAAATATCACATAGGAACTCTATCCCCAGATAGCACTTTCGAGGATTTACAAAAGACTTTCTAAAAAGTATTTTTATTTAAGTGTTCGTTGCAACATAAACTTGTTCGTTGCAACATAAACTTGTCTTCAACATTGACAGCAGGAAGACAAGGATAAAAGTGGTTTTAATAGAAGGTTCCCTGAAGGGCTAATCTTTCAAACAGAATCACAGAATACTTATTAATTTGGAAAAAAACCAAAACCCCAAAAAACCCCTACAAAACTGTCTTAGTGTTGAAAGTTATTTTTATAATGGAAAGAGTAAGCCATTGAACTGGTTCAGTCCTGCAGTCTCACACCCAGGCACAATGCAACTCCTGAATAATTCCCCTGATGTCACTGTGCCTGTGCAGATGCAGGCAGCGGTGTGTGGGGAGTAAGCACCTTGTTACCAGTGCCCAGACACCAAACACACATACACCTCTCACTGACACTCCTCAAGCAGGGAGAGCTAAAACCCTGTGTTTGGATGACAAGAAATCATTAAGGGCTTCTGTTACTGGAGCAGGACCAAACTCGTTTCAAGATGGGAGGAGAACTACTTTTATTCTGTTCAAGCAAGACTGAGGCCTCCCACCTCAAAAGATGCATTAGCACTCTAGAGGAAGCACTGGTAATGCAAACATTGGCATGCTGAACCTCTTGACATCCTTTTTCTCACCAAAGAGAAGTATAAGGAAGACGAAGTGCCTAAATGTGTATGTAAGTACCGTCCACACAAAGAAAAAGCTGTCTCTGCCTGTGCTCTGATCCATACCCTGTTTAACTAAGCGTCCTGAAAATGAAGCAGGAAAGGTGTACATTTACATATAGGGGCAAAGCATCCTGAAAACAGAACAGGACAGATACACATTTGCACATAGGGGCACTGATCTGTTGAGGACTCCCAAAAGTTACCACAGTACACAAACAATAACTATTAAACTTTAAGAAGGTTTTATCCAATACTCAATAGGGCAGTTGCTAATTATTCCAATCTCTTATGTTCTAGTGTTTCCTTGTTGAGCGAGTCTATGCCAGAGAGAGTGTGAATTAGTAATCTATTTAAAGGTATCCCAAAAGGGGTGTGAACAGAAAAATAAGAAGGGGAAAACCCTGCCTTAAAAATTTTTTTGTTCTTCTGTTATTTCTTATTTTGATGCTCACTCTTTGGAGCAGGATCTGTGTTTTTTCTTTGGGTTTTGATCAGTGCCCATTACAATACGTCAAATGAAGCCCTCAGACGTTAACCACACGACGAGAAGGAGTTTTTGGCCATGAAAACAAAGCAGACATAACTCCTAGGTTGCTGTCTTTAATCACAGCTTCTCTGCTTGCACTTTTTGTTTGTTTACTTCCCTGAACAGCCTTCCAGAGATCACCAGTCACCAAGATTTCAGTTCAACTATTTATATAAGGAAATCGTGCAGTATTTGGTGCCTATACTCACACACCAAAAAAATTTGTTTCCATTTCTTGCATTTCACTTGTAATTTCTGCCTCTGTAATAAGCAAGTTCTTAACCCCAGGCTAAGCCACCTGGAGCAGATCTGTGTTCCTGCGCGGAGCCCTGCGCAAAAAGTTTCTTTGAAGCCAGAGAGGCATCCGCGTTACTTCCATATCTCAGGCTCTGACTCAGCAAAGCCTTTCGACATGTGCTGCAGTCTTACTGGACTTGGGGACTGAAGTAGGTACAGAAGTGCTGGGCTGCATACGATGAAGTGTGGGTCTCCTCTGAAGAGCCCTCCCACTACACAGCCCAGCACTGCAGCCTCAGTTGCCCAGAGCTTAAAGGAGTCAGTCGTTAATTACATTAACGGAAAGACTTCAGAAATTAAATTTCTAAAGCATTTGTTTCTGTATAGAAAAGGGAATTTATTTTACAGAGAGTTTTTTTTCCTGATATCCCAGAATATGTCATGATTTCTTAATGAAAAAAAAAGAAACTGTGCCGTGGGACTGATCTGTACTTTGCCTGCTGTCTAAGATTAAAATCAAGAATAAAATCACTGGTTAGCAAATGCTGGATATGTTACAGAAATAATATCAATTCAAGCATAAACAGCAATGAACTGCAATTTATTTCTACTTTGGCTTGGCTGGTGGTGCCTGGATTGCTTTAAATTATGAGGTCAAATATTGGGGGGGGGGCAATTCCAACAGATAAATCGATTTTATTTTTTTAAAAGCTTTCTTATCTTAATCATGACAAACTTCATTTAAAGAAAAATTTTAAAAACAAACAATACGTATAAAAGAACTCTTAACCAAATTCTGCATGTCTTGAAATATACAGTATAAATCAATCCTCAAGCAGAGCTCTGAGGCCAGATTCCGCAGCACAAAATTTGTATTCAGAGTTTTGTAACCAACTTTGTTGAACATGGACTCAAAATCTCAGAGCACTGTCTGCAAACAGAATGGAAAGATTAATACAAGGTATTTCTTGATGAAAAAAAAAAAGTAAAGAGAAATAAAAGACCAGCAATAAAATCTACAAACCTCGCAGGGAGAGGAGGGTCAGCTTTTCCAGCCACTAACCAGGAAGACCTGTGGTAGGCATATCTATATCTTTTGTTGTCCACAGGAACTATATCCATTAACACAATATACTTGGCCTCAGGATCCACTCCCGAGAAGGAAACCCTGATCGTAGGAAACATTCTCCTGAAATAAAGGCAAATCAGAAAATAACTATTAGGCAGAGAAGAGAACTAAGAGCTTCTGAAAAGCTGCTAAAAGTAAGAATTATATTTAAATCCCCTGAAAAAGCTTAAACTGTCTATTGATTTTTTCTCTACATGATGGAAGTTAAATCTTGTGTCTCTCTAATAAGGATACAAAAAGCAGCTTGAAATCAAAAAGATATTTGGGAAGCAAAAAGAAAAATATGGTAAACGTGAAAAAGTAAAGGAGAAATATACTATTTGCCTGTTAGTTAAAAGTACACAACGATTTCAGAAAATAGTTATAGCTAAGGTACATAAGTCTTTAGAAACTTGGATTTTCTTTTAATTCTTTATTTTTATGGGATCCATACTACTGTAAGGGAAATATTCCAGAAATTATTTCCGTTATTATTCTCCTGTATTTTAGATGAGTGTTTCGTGAAGCCTGCTCACAATATTTTTGAATGGAATTTTCAAAACTAAAAACTTTCTTTTCTATACTAAACTTTTAACAAAACACAATCTTAAAATGTAAGGTTATCCTGTAGACCAGAAATAAAGTTAAGTAATTTTTAACAGTTTAAAAATTTGAACTTTAAATTGCATGTTTTATATTCCATGTTTTATATCTACTTTTTCAAAAAAACATACCGATAGAACTCACCAGTTAGAAAAAAAAAAATCGTCTGGGATCTACATTAATAAAAAGTAACTTTGGGGATTGAAAAACCCGAAAAGACATTTGGATCCTCCAGACTGCGTTTGACTGACCCAAACCCCAAAAGCTTTACTGAAGAAACGGCATGGTTTGGGGTGACAAGAAAGTCTGGAATTCTTTTGCGCATTTTTGCGACCGAGAGAGAAGAACAAACCAAACCAAGCTCTGACTTAATCACTCCCCCACGACCCCGCGTTTCCCTCGGTCTGTACCAACCCAGCCCCTCAAAATCACTGCGGGATTTTAGTCGCAGACTTGATTATTAGGGAAACAACACTTCCACCTAGCCGCCGGGACGCCCCGGATAGGTTTCAGCCGGCCCCGCCGCAGCGCACCGCGCCCCGCTGCCGTCCCGGGCCGCCTCTCCCTCTGCCCCAGCGGAGCTCCGCGCAGCGCTCCGCGCAGCGCCGGGGTGGGCCCGCCGAGGGGCTGCGGCAATTATGGGGCTTCACCCTCTTCTCCTTCCCCTTAACCCAGCCGTGCTGTTCTCCCCTTACAAATAACTGCGGGGTTTCGGTAACTGTGCCTTTTCCCCACCCTGTCCAAAGCCACTTTTCGAAAGATTCCCAGAGGAAACACCGGGGCTGCCCAGCCTTACCTCCCAGATTTGGTGATGATCATCTCGGTACCCAGTTCATGAAACTTGTCCCAGAGCTCTTTGGTCTCCAGGCTGCAGGAGATTTTGGCCATTTCCTCGCTGGGGATGATGGGGGTGGTGGGGATGAGGGGCTCGGTGCACAGGGAAGAAGGGCTGCTGCTAAAATCCCCGTGAGGGTCCAGGCTGGATAAATCATTCAAAGGCTGGGCGCAAGAGGATTTTTCAACGAATTGTTCTGCAGGGTTTGAGGAAAAAGAGAGAGAGAAAAAGAGAAGAAGAGAGAGAGAGGGGGGATTCAGCCAGGACCACCGAGACGAGCTATTTAAAAAAATAAATTTATATTAAAAAGGCATTTTTCGTTCGACTGCCGCCGCTCTGCCCCAGCACACCCGCAGACCCGGCTGATTCTTTAGGCGTCCGCTCATCATTTGAGGGCAGCGGCGGTGATTTTCGGAGATGAGCTCCGGGAAGAGCCCCGAGCGGCGCCACTCCCCAGAGGCGCACCGGGGGAGAGGCCCGGGGGGCGGCGGGAGCAGCACGGCCCCGGCCTCGCCGCCGCCCGGCTGTGATCCGCTCCGCGGGGCACGGCGGGGCAGAGCCACCCCTGCGCGCTGCTCCCTCGCTAACCGAGGGGTTCCACGAAAAGGTCACTAATTTTCATTAAAACCGGGAGCGTTGGGCGCCGAGGAGCTTCTGAGTGCTAGGGTCACGCTGGGGAGCACGGGAGGCTGCTCCTGGACTGCGCCGCTGGCAGAGAGCGCAACGCAGAAGGAGCCCGAGCGCGGCCGCGCAGGCTCCGCGTTTCCTCCGCGGGGAAGCGAACCCCAAATACCAATTAAACAGCGGGCACGAGCTCACCCTCCCGGAAAGCTGGGTCTGCCTTTCTCCCAGCCGGTGTGCTGACACTGAACACGCTCCTTTGGAGAAACAGTCTCCGGGGGAGTTGCGTGCGGCCGCGCAACCTACGCGGGTGCAGTAGCTGCTGCCGACGCTGGCCGCCAGCCGCGCCTGGCTCCCGCCGGCGCTGCCGCCCACCCCCGCACGCCCCGGGAGACTTCGGGCGCTTCAGCAGCTCCGTGAGGAGTTTCCGCCCAAGAAGAGGCCAGGAGGGAGCCGCGAAGGGCTGCGAAGACTCTGCCCCGGCCCCGCGATGCGGCACCGGGATGCGGCGACGGATCCGCCGCCCTGCGCCAAAGAACAGGAGAAGCACGAACGCGCCCTGTCCCTCCAGGGAACAGTTTTGCCTAAAGCTCCAGTTAATAAAAGCCGAGTTACAGGCAGTCGTTTACCCTTCGATTTTTAGTTGAACGACATGTGGGAAGGGGTTAAAAATTTTTGAAAAGTTAAATTAAATAAGGCTTTTGGGG
>VZRQ01007836.1:789895-826765 GCA_013397975.1 Machaerirhynchus nigripectus | reverse complement strand
GGAACCAAAAAACAAAAACCAAACCAAACCCACTAACGCTAACTTTAACACAAACCCATGTAAATATGCCGATCGGGAATACTACAACATTCTCGGCCTACATTAGCGCCCAAACTAAAAGCTGAAGTTCACAATGAATCCCTGGACTATGTGAAATCTTTTGAGACAGTTGATTAGGTGGAGCAGACGCTGAGGGAGCTGCCTCTACTAAATTCTTTTGAGTGTAATCCTGTTCATTGGCGGCCTGAAAGCTTAACACATATTTTGTAGTTTTCTGCGAACTCCTGGATACACACAAGGATGACAAACCGCAGAAACTTGGAAGGGGGGGGAGGAGGGGAAGATGTTAATGTTTTTTAAAAGCTTTCAGAATTCTGAATCGAGGCAACCAAATAGAAGCGAAATCGCTTACCCGAAAATCACAAGCACCTAACAAAACTCCTCCCGGTCTATGTAGAGCAAAACAGCATATATGAGCCTACATCGAGGAGCTCCAAAAGGATTTTCAGGTCTACCCACAAGTTTTATTACCCCTTGTAAGCCTAGGCACGATAACGGACAGTCTCTTATTTGACTTGAGAACCAGGGTGGATTTGCAATAAATATTTAAGAGATTCATTGCATATCAGCAAAGAGAAATGGAACTACCTTAGAGTGTGGGATTATTCTACGAATGGCGAAGCTGGATAAATAAGAGGCGTAACTGAAGCTGGAAGAATTTAGGAAACTCTTTAAGCTATAAACAGCCTCGCATAAAAACAACGGTGGGTGACGAAGGCACTCAGCCTTCAGACTTAGGTAGTGCTGCTTTCCCCTCTGCAGGGGAAACCTTCGGGCAGGGGGAACGCGCCGCTGCCCGGGCCGGCTGCCGGACCCCTGAGAAGGGTGAACCAGGGGCAGACGGACGGACGGGAGCTCCGCACCCCACGGACACCAGCGGTCACCCCCCGTCCCCACTCACCCAGAGGCTTGATGGTGCTCTCGGGGGACTCCTTGTCCTTGGAGCTGCCGCTCGACATGAGGGCGGCGATGGAGAAGGCGTTGGCCCGGGAGGAGAGCTGCGGCTTGGGGGGCGGCGTGTACTCCATGGCCACTGTGCGGGGAAGCGGCGCGGCGCGGCTCGATGCGGTGCGGCGCGGCTCGGTGCGGCGCTGCCCGGACGGGACGGGCGGGAGGACCGGCCGGGGATGGAGGAGCCGGGATACCGGGAGCGCTCTGCTCCCGGCGCCGAGCGCTCCCCCGCCTTAACGCGGGGCCGCGGAGATCCTATCGGCCGGCGGCCAATCGGCGCCGGGACACGTCAAGGGCCCCTGCCCGGCCCGGCCCGGCCGCGGGGGAGGGGGCGGAGGCGGGCAGCAGCAGCAGCAGGAGGAGGGACGGACGGGAGGGAGGGGAGGGCTCTGCCCGCCCGCGGGGTGGGGAGGGGGCGGCCGGCCCTCGGGACGGCTCCCCGCAGCCTCTCCCCTTTTGGACACCCCAGCCCCGCTCCCCACCGGGGCCCCGGCTGCGGTTCGGGGTGCGCCCTCCTCTCCTCTGAGCCCTGGGGGCGGGAAGCGCGGTGGGGGGGGCAGGCCGCCCGGCCGGGGATGCTCCCGAGAAGGTCCCTAGGCTATTCGCTTTGCCGAGGCAAGAAACGGCGGAGAGGCGCTAGAAAGGATGAAATATAACTGGGGATTTTTCTGGTGCGTGCGAGTGTCAATTTTTTCTTTTACATTCAAATATTAAAAGGCCACATCTTTCAAAGCAGCCGTTTTCGTCGTTGTGTGCTTTCTGCTGGGACAGAATGTTCCTTACTGGCTGATCGTGCCCTTGGTTTTCCTGCACCGGATCCCAAATATTGTCACCCCGGTGAGATGTACTCGCCCCCACCGACTCCAGGGAAGACCCTTGCAGCATCCCCCTCTCAGCCAAACCAGCGCGTGGGCCGCTGATCGCACAGTTTTCTTCAAGTCCGTGTCATCGGCTGCGCCGAAATAGATGGTGTTGATCAAGCACATAAGACAGACAAAGTCTGGACGGTCTGGTGGTACCAACGAGCAGATTATTCCAAGGCAGTGATTTAAGTAAGTTGCTTACCAGTATTCTTTCACACATATAACATAACCATACTCTCATGAATAAATTAAATAAAGCAAAGCGGTGCGTTTAATTAAATTCCTTTAAATAAAAATATGACTGAAAATATTTACTCGCTAGAACGACTCACAAGAGGACGTGCAACTTGGTCACTGAAGTTCCACCTTTTAAACCTAGAACAGAATCCAAAGACTTTTAGTATGCAGGCTTGTGCCAAGAGCCATACATACCCGGTGCCACTCCCGTTCCTGCTGCACTTAATTAGTTAATATCGAGAAACAATTATTCGGGTCACCCTTCACAGTGGAGTGGGGAAGAGGAAACAGTGCTTTATCGCTTTGGGATCAGCGACAACCAACTGCAGTTTGCCTTTTTATTACCTGAATTTGCTAATAGATAGAATATCTATCACAAACGGGACGTGCATATTTAGAAGCGCCTGAGGCGTCTGGCAGAGGATTTCGGCGTGGCCCACAGCGGTGCGGGGGCCCGGTCTCGCCTCAAGCATTAGCGGGAGGAGATGGGCGAAAGGGGAGAGCCCCGCGGCCGGCGAGCCGGGAGGGTCAGCTCACGAAGCATAGCCTCTTGCTTGACGCATAGAAGCAGAGACGAGCGGTTGTGCCGACATCAATCTCAAGAAAACAAACAAAAAGTCCCTCCAACACTTTACCACTTAATCCCGAAGGTACATCCCGCCAAGTACGGGTCCGATTTCCCTGCGGGACAACCCCGCTCCTAGGACCCCTCCCGGCGTACGAGGGGCGGCGGGACGGGGGTCCCGAGGTCCCGGCCCTGCGCTCCCTTGGCCCTACCTGAAAAGCAGGGTCAGGCCTGCCTGAAAAGAAAGACAAAGGAGGGTACAAACAGCCGGGGAAATTAATCTATTCACCTTTCTTCTGGTGGCGACGGGGATGCCTAAGTCTCCTTTGGTTTCCTACCTACTGTATGCGAAGCGCAAATAAGGATACTAAAATCCAAGACCTCCCGTCAAAGTAACAGAGCAGGTACTACTACTAAAAAAAAAAAAGAAAGAAAAAAAAGCCCAACCGAAAAACAATCCTCTTTTTCCCTTGCTTATTTCCATCCCTCAGCAGTGAGGGTAACATACCTGTCCCTAGCAGGAGCTGCCCGAGGTCCATCGGAGCTGAGGGGAGAGGGGCGCAGGGTGGCCGTGGTTATTTCTGTGCGTCCGTCTGAGAACCACCGGCTCAGCCCCGGCAGCTGAGGCAGCTCCGGACCGATTTCTGCTCTCCCTCGCCGCGGGATTTCCAGTCCCGCGGGGCGCCCGGTCATTGCCTTGGCCCGGGGGAGGAGGACTTGGCCGCGGCGGGGGGAAGAGCTGCGCGGTGAAAGGGGCACAGCTCGCCCCGGAGCGGAGAGGAGCGGAGCGGCGGGCGAGCGGGGAACTGAGGCCGCGGCGCGGTCGTGGAGCTGGGATGGGGCTGCCGGTCACCACCGGACAGGGGGTTGCTCCCCTGGGAGAGGAATTGGCCCTGGGGGCTTGCGGGTCTCTGCTCGTATCTTGGAGGTAAAAAAAACGGGCTGGAAAGAAACCAGGAGCTTCGTTTTGTTTTATTTTAAACGGGTCCGTCCACACGGGATGGCTTTTCTTTTGCTTGGTTAAGCCATGCAATTTTTCGTTCTATCCCACGAGAATCTATATTTTTTTAGCTCTTTTCCCCTCGCTCCGCCTCCGATAAGGAAATGAGCCTTGTCTAGACGTCCAGAGGACCCCTCCTTCCCCGTGGGCAGAGAATGGGTCCCAGCTCCGGCCGCCTAATCCTCGCTACGGCTCCCTCCCCCGCCGGGGCTGAACTGGGGAGACACAGGGATCAGGGAATCCGAGTGTGGAAAGAGTGAGAGCCCGGCTCCCCTGGGCTGCTTTGCCGTTCCTGCCCATAGCCCTCTCCGGCGACGGGACGGCTTCCAGAGACCAGGGGGTGGCGGGGGAACACACCACTACCACAGCGCTCTTGATACCTCTCTGCTTCCCCAACCAAGTGGATGTATTTAATAACGTTCGCGCGCTCTTCCCAGGGGATGCGAACCGGAGCTGCCAGTCCCCGCCGCACCCAGGCACAGAGCGGCTGTCACCACTGTACTGACGCCCTCCCGAGAGTAGAATTACCAACCCTGATGCTCCCCAACAGTGCGGTTGCCTCGTTTAAACCCGTTTCAATAAAATCCTTAGTTATTGTTTATCTGTATATGAAGAACACGCAATCTACACTGCAGTTTGTTTTTAATCTAGCAAATCCATGTGTTTGTCGCGAGTGTCAGCCTGCTGTGGCAGAGACATTTCATTAGGCTTCATTATTCTTTCAAAGTACTTTTTTTTCCACCTTCCTTTGTCTGAAAAGCTCCTTACTCTCTTGTGCACCAGCAAAAAACAGCGTGTGGTAATCGCTGCACACCTCGTCGCGCTCGTTCGGTTCTCCAGCTTTAATCAGGATTAGGTCTCAGTTTCGCCGCCAGGTTTCAAACAGGGAGCTTGCAGCCCCCCTCCAAAACCCCTCTCTGATCCCTGAAAAGCCAAGGAGAAAACCCGATCCCGTGAAAACCATGAGAACCACTTCTTTCCGGCCCTTTCCACACCTAGAGAGAATCGCGACGGGAACGACACACGAGGGACAGAAAACCCGCATAAACCCGCCGGGCAACTTAGGGTCCAGAGGGATGGTTTCAGGTGCGCCTTCGCTTGTGTGACAAGAGCTCCGACCCTACGCGTTTCTTCGCGGCCGCGCAGGCCCGCCGGCGGGCGGGGTGTGCGGAGAGGGGCGCAGACCGGGCGGGTAGCCGCGCTCAGGTTTTAAGCAACTCTTTCGCGTAGTGATGAGGGGCTGTTGCCCNTTTTTTTTTTTTTTTTTATTCTCGCAAAAGCTCCCACGCCGCACACTTCACGCCTCAGAGACAAACGTGTGCTGTGGCACCCGTGGGGCTGCACCCCGAAAATGGGCCCGGCACCGAGCCGAGCTGACACCCGCTCTTCTCCCGGCTGTCCCTTGCGATAACCTGACATTTGCATCCCATCCCTCCTCCTCCGTTACCTCCCCGTGTCTCCTCCAGATCCGTTGCCTGTACGGAGGGCAAGGATCAATTTTCCCTTTAATTAGGAGCCTACGGGTGCGGGGAGCCGCTGCCGAGACCCTCCCTGCCGCCGTCCCACCCTGACTGCTGCTGGCCCGGTGCTGCCCGGAGTCTGTGTCTGACCCTCCAGCCCGCACCCCCTCTCCAAGGTAACCTACAGCACTGTTTTGGGATGGAGCTTACTTCTGCCTCGGGAAGGAAGAGTTAAAATCTTTTGCTCTTTCTTATTTTTCACCCTTGTAGATGAAAACAGTTTGTCCAGTATAAAGAATGGTGTTTATTCCCTCGGGCAGGGTCTCAGGATCACCCGTTCGTGTCTTGGGAGCGCACCGCTACTTTACAAAGCTATGGCTACAGCGCTACCCGGCTCTGGCTTGGGCTCCGCTCGTCTGCAACTTCACGCGATTATCAGCCCTGTTTTCAGGAGCTTTTTTCTCCTCCGCTGCACGTAATTCTATTGCTCTGTCCGCCGGATTCCTCCTCTCATTGCGCTCCCCGATTTCGGAGCAGCCCCCGCTCCCAGTGCTCTTGCTGCGGCAGGGACATCACTCCCCTGCCGCCGCTCCACGCTCTCCCCTTCACGAAAAGAGCCACGCCAGCAAGGCAGAAGCCCAGGTACCCGAGATCCAATTTCACAACAAAAACATCTCAATGTCACCTACAGCGAGAAGGTGGCTTATTGGAGCAAAATGCGAGGCATTTTAAACCCATTAGGCATCTCCCAGATGCAAATCCAATGGTGGAAAGAGAAAGGCTCTATTAAGACTCGAGGGCTGACAATTAGATTATAGTCCAATTGGCAGTGGATAATGTGCTAAAAGCTTTCCCATTTAGTGTAACTCCTCGCTGAAAATTATTCACACTTTGCAGGCTGCCGCGCTCCTGAACGGGAGACGTCTTTGTCCGCGGAGAGCGCGGACAGCCGGGCATAACTCAACACAGACACACGGAGACACGGACAGATGCACACGCAGGAGGTCTCGCAGCCAGGAGGATCATTAAACACATCCTTCCCGATCCAGAGCTGTGTGGCAAATCTGTTGGTGGTGCAAGCTGATGAGCACACGCACAGCTACAAAGGTGCCAGGACAAGTGCATCCATAGGTGTCCAGGCACCTATTTCAACGTGCCATACTGTGTGTGTATAGCATGGTTTGTGTAGAGCATAGCTTGGAAGATCATCTAGTTCTCAAGCACACATTACCGCATCAGCTTCACACAATTAGATTTTAACGTTCCTTCATGTGCAGAAAATACACTATTTTCCGTATAAACCTAAAGTTTATATTTAATGACAGTGATGACATTTTTATTAAAAATAAATATCCGACTTTGGGTACTCCACAGATTATTTTTTCGGTTTAAAACCGTCACTAAAAGCTGACGAAATTTTCACTAAGGGCTTGAACTCCTAATGCTCTGCAGCTATAATTTGAAGCACCACCAAACAGTACATGAGTTCGGATGTGATCATTTAATTCCAGTACTGCAAAATCTTTGTCATGGGGTGAGGGGGTTTGCAGCCGCCGATGCCGTGCCTGCCCCGGGGGGCGTGGGGACTGTGAGCCTCCCTCCCCGAGGCGGGGACAGGCTCTTGCACCCCCGGGAAGACGATGCTCCACGGCTGCCGGCCAGCATCACATCCTGCCCCAGGGGAGTCTGCCCTGGTCTGAAGAGCGATGGAGGGCAAGGTTGGGCTCCCCAGGGCGGGATGGGGTAGGCAGAGGCAGCAGGGCCTTCCTGACTATTCATTGAGGGAACCTCTACCTCTTTTCAGGTCACACATACCAAAAATCATGAGCCTTTTTGGTTTTTTAAAGGTATATACATATAAATAATAAACACACAAGTTTGTCTTGCTCAGCTTTCCCAGCATCACTTATTTGAAAACTAAAGCAAAACGAGTCATCTCGCTGACACCCAGAACTGCCAGGACCTATGCAATGCCCACCAGGTTTGAAGTGGCCAAGCACGATCTCTGGATTTTGAGGTTTAAATCAATAGTAAGAAGTGTTACAAAAAGCCACACTTTTAAAGCTCTATTTTTATGCAACCATTTTATGCTCAATTTTAAACCAAAGTCCTTGGGAGCCCTTCCACCTGTTTTGCAGAGTTAGAGGAAATATGAATTAACTGGCAGAATTAAGCAGAAAGGCTGGCATCTTAGAGAGAAAAGTTCAGAAAAGCTTCTTTGTAGGTCTTAAAAAAGGCAACAGAGAACACAAAATTGTCTGTCCAGCTTCTTCACTGGTGTGAACTACATTGCAATGGCTTGCAAAAGAATCTGTTTGGTTTCTTTACACAAAAAGCATTTTAATTTTCTTTACTCACAAAGCATTTTAGAACACTTCAAAATTTTATAAATCATAAATTGTGACTTGTTTAATTAGCAGATGGGCATACTATTCAAGATTAACAAAATGTGCTTGTGTGTACACTTTTCTATACACATACATACATCTGCAGTATCATACACTTAAACTTGCCCAGTGGTGCTTTTCTTAGTTGCCTTCCATGAAACAATACAAGCAACCCACGGTCTGCCACAGCACAAGATTTACTGTAAGCTGAAACCACTGCTTTGGAACAAAATTTTAGTGGAAAACAAGACTTCCTTATTTCAGTGCTCATTTTAAAGACGTAAAAATTTATGTCAGTAATATGGAAGCAGTTTGCTGGAGCATCGGAAAAATCTCTTCTAGTTCCTGATTTTTGAAGTCTCACTGGGGTTAAGATACCCTGACAAGCATATGTGTGTCTGTCTATTTGTCTATCCCAAAGACAGGACAGAGCTTCTTCTTGACTTTCACCTTGATGGTGAGACTGCAAGAACGTGATGGCTCCCTCTCCTTTGATGAGGTCCACCTGAAATTTTGGGCTCAGAGTTTTCAGGAAAGCTGTCACTCACACTGTTTACTGGTTAAAGAAAACCTCTGTCTATTGTGTGACTTGACTGTAGAGTTTGACAGCTTAGAAAATGTACTCATTGCTCAAACTCCTGAAACAAAAACACTTCTTTTTTTCTTGTATCTGTGACAGGTATTTTAAGTGAACCTCTTATTTTCGTTGTCTTTCAGGCCTTTTTGTCTTTTTCTCATTTCATATTTAATTTTAATTAAAAAAAATAAATCAGAACTTTTGAGCTTTATTAAGCAAGTGAGATTTAAATAGCTAATTTATTTGCTGTTTTTTGGAAATTGCCTATTTAAGAAATAATAATAAACAATAAATTTGCAATGAAGAAGTATTTAGAAGAATTTCAGCAAAATAAAAAAGTCTCAAGGAGCGTTTTTTGGTTAAAAAAATCATCAGACTTTACACAGCACTAAAGATGATCATGTGCGCATGTATGAGAAAGGGCAAATTTTTCCCTCGACTTTGGCAGCCCTTGGATCAGTAGGAAAGTTTCAGAGCTGCCTGTAATGGTGATATGAAAATAGGAATAGTGGGAAGTGCTGGGAAGAATAGAAACCTCAACAACTAAGAAAAAAGTTTCTGGCAAATGTTAAAACTTTTTTTTTTTTTTTTTAAATAGAAGAGTCTGGTTTTGGGTCTCGGTTTGAGATGTCTTGGGTGTTACTTACTTCATCTAGATTTATAGGTCCTTGCAATTTTTTTGTTGTGTCCGAAGTTCTGTCCCAAAATATCCAAAGCTAGGAACCTAAAATTAGAGACTGCCTTTGAAACTGCTGATCCCTGCATATTTTCCCTCTGTGAACATAGAGCAGTAGAATACGCCCAAAGACAACGAGTGAAGAGAATGAGGTTTGCTGTGAGGGCCAGCGGTAGAAAGCCTTAATAAAAGAAGGCTATCAGCCATTTCCCAAAAACTTTGGGAGCATTGCTTTTCCATTTTTGCTCAGTGATGTATCTGTAATTTGCGTCCACCTCTCCTGGTAGGTGTAAAGAAAAATGGTAGTTTAAAAACAAAAAGGAAAAAAAAAAAAAGAAAAAGATAGAAAACAAGGAGGAGTAAGGTGAACATAGAATAAAGAAGGTTTCATTTCTGGCCTAGTGAGCTTGGAAAGTGAGAAGCAGCACTGTGGTTTGCAACTCTCGCAGCTCATGCAGAGCAGCTTGTAACAGAGCATGTGATACAGTCTCGGAGCAGCACTACTGTCACTGAAGAGCTGCTCCAGCAGCCTTCTGCTGCCTGAAGCCTCACAGCCACGATCACAGAAACCCAGAGGGTGCAGAGAGGGTCCTGCTGAAGGACTCATCAGGCACCACAAACGGGGCCTGCCAGATATTTCTGGCTTATTTCCACACTGTAAGGATGGAGGGAGAAGCAAAACCACACCGTGGCATGGTGAAAGGCATTGCTTTTGCTTGTTTTAACAGTATGGGAAACTGGAATGGGGGTGTTCTGGCATAAAAAGGATTTTTTTTGTTTTAGCCAGCAATTTTGAAAGCATTCGGGATTACGGCTTGAAAAACATATTTCAGTACCCATAACATACCACTGATTTATCTGGCAACAGCTAAGCTTGCAGAGGGAAACTAAGCTTATTTGAAATAATGTGGTCGTAAATAACACTGGGGAAAAACAGTTCACAAGTTTGTGTAACTCCCAGCATACTCTCTGCTGGAAGGCTGACACCGAAAGGGTTTTCATTTTAGCAACGTGAAGACAACCCTACGAGGTAAGCACTTCCTGCCCTGCCTGCACGGGTTTGCAGGAGAAGCCAGCTTGCTTCCATTAGTTATATCAAAGTGAGGAAACCAATCAACCTGGAATTTGCACCATAAAAAGTGGCTACAAGCCAAGTAGGTTGCCATCAGCTTTCAGGTGATCAGAGGTGAAATTATGGCCCCTTTAAAGTTAGCAGTTCATTTAGCATGGATCAGAGAAGAGCTTGAACCAATATTTCAGTTCAGCTTTACCAGGAATTTTTGGCTGGTTTTAGAGCTTAACTTCTTGTTGAGCATTGTACAGTATTCATAGTTGATCCTAAAACCTTCACCAATAATGAGTGCAGCAATGAAAATACACATCACTTAGGCTTCTGTGTGACATAGAAACTAGCGTTGCCCTATGACAGACATGAGATTATAGCAGTTTATATTTAATATAAGTGAGTGTGTAGTTTTTGCTAATGAAGAACATTTATGGTCTTGTAGTGCTCAAATTTAGCACTTTAAAATGTAGCTAGACAAGAGTAAGTCATGTGTGAACCTCAAGCATTCTTGCAGGATACAAAGCTGGGCTGGGTTTTTCTAGATACGGGAAAGGTTAACAAAATTTGACAGAATCATTACTGCTGTTACTGTGAAACACAAATGAAACTCAACTAATAGGATAATACCTTGCTGTTTGTGCTGAAGAAATAACCAAGAAATACAATAATAGATATAGTTTATAAATGGCTTTAAGTCATGTACAATGGATATCTCAGGGAGAGAAACAAGGGGAAGTAAAAAGGTGTGAGAACAACTCCCTTCCGACAAAAAAGCGGCAACACTTACTATCTATCATGCATCTTGGTTTTTTTTTTCATAGCAGAAAAATTAGCTTTTCTGGGCTTTTATTTAGATGATCTTTGGTTACACAAGGACTGAACTACATTTGCATTCCAGTGTGCTCTTTTGGCCCAGCATTAGGGATGTAAATGGGGAGCTTTAAAAAAAAATATAGAATCATTTCGGTTGGAAAAGATCTCCAGAATCATCGAGTCCAACTACTGACTGACCACCACCTTGTCAACTAAACCATAGCACTATGTCCCATTTCCAGTCATTTCTTAAACACTTTCAGGGATGGTGACTCCACTACCTCACTGGCAGTCCATTCCAGTGCTTGACAACCCCTTCCATGAAAAAATTCATACCAATGCCCAAACTGAACCTCTTCTGGTGCAGCTTGAGGCTACGTCCTCTTGTCCTGTCACTGGCTGCCTGGGAGAAGAGACTGACCCCCACTTTGCTACAACCTCCTGTCAGGCAATTGTAGAGAGTGATAAAGTCAGCCCTGACCCTCCACTTGTCTTGCATGATTTATTCTCTGTAGATTCTGCACCAGCTTTGTTGCCCTTCTCTGGACATGCTCCAGCACCTCAATGTTTTTCTTGTAGTGAGGGGCCCAGAACTGGATGCAGTACTTAAGGTGTGGCCTCACCAGTAGTGAGTAGAGGAGGAAAAACCACTTCCCTGGTCCATATGGTCACACTACTTTTTATACAAGCCAGGATAACTGGTCACTCTGCCAGCTCATGTTCAGCTGGCTGTTCAGAACCCCCAGTTCCTTTTCTGCTGGGCAGCTTTCCAGCCACTCCTCCCCAGGTTTGTAGTGCTACATGGGTTTTTGTTGTGAACCAAGTGCAGGACCCAGCACTTCACATTACTGAGCCTCACAAATATTATTATAATGTGCATCAGCAAGCACATTATTGGCCTCAGCCCACTGATCCAGTCTCTTTAGATCCCTCCAGCAGATCAACACTCCTGCCCAACTTAACGTCATCTGCGAACTTAGTGAGGGTGCACTCAATCCCCTTGTCCAGATCATCAGTAGAGGTATTAAACAGGACTGGCCCCAGTACTGAGCCTTAGGGAACCCCACTAGTGACTGCTGGGCAAAAGAGATTCCTCTTGTGCAAGGCAACCGTCAGTGGAAAAAGACAGCTCACTCCTCCGTTCGCCACTGCCCCGAGCCTGCCTGCTAGGATACTGCAAAGACTTTGGAGCAGGATTTGGCCTTTCTCTCTATCCATAGTTACCCAATACATCCAAATCCTGCCACTACATAGCTGATGATTAGTAGCCAAGGCAGCTCTGTGTTACACTAGAGGTTGATTAGCTTCCTTGTCTTCACCCCTAACAACTGCTGAGGTCTGAAAGCAACTTATTTTTCCTCCATGGTAGTCTTTTAAATTTAGGATTAAACATTTTGTCTTTTTCTCCATAAGTGATCTTTTTTTGATGAAAATCAGCCTGAAGTCATAGGCTTTAAATCCATCTCCACATGGCTTTCAAAGTAAAAAGAAAAGGTATTTTGTCAAATAAAAAAATACCTTTCATTAACTGAAACATTTTTCCAATAATGGAAATTATTATTTAAAACAAGTTAAAATAGTATCTTTCAAGTTAAAAACTCTATTTTACATTGTCACTTTTCAGCAAATTAAGGATTTGATCAAGAGCTTAGGTCTCACACAAGTTGAAATGAGTGAGTTCTCTTTAAAAGTCCATGGCATCACCCCTTTCATATACCTGAGCTCACATTCCTCTTTCTGTTACAGAAACTCTTAAGCAAGTATGGAGCACAGAAACCTGTCAGGGATCTTTCAGTTTCAAAGACAGCTGCCAAAGTACAGTACAAGAATTAATGTTTTGATATATTTTTCTTGCTAACACCGGGAATGCTTTGGGTGTCAGTGCCAAGACAAACCTTGTCCCTCAGGTTTGAGACACTTGGATGTAAGTGATCATGTGGAAAGTGATATTCACCTTTATATAGTGTACAAAATAGTAGAACTATTAACTGTGATTAACATGGATCCCTTAAAAAGGCCTAGAATAAATGAGAATGGAAAAGAAAATTTCCTTTAGCCTACTAGAATAAATTATATGGATCTACTAGGCAGATAGTAAAACCAAGGCTGGCACCATAAAGAAAGATAATGGTGTACAGTAAGGCTGTAGGAGAGATAAGAGGGGGAAAGTTGGGACATAATTTAGTGAGTATTTTAAAACAAAAAGGGAAACCCAAGGTTAATTCTGGCAAAATAAACAGACATATAGACATATTGGATATTGGATATTTGGCATTGGAAAGAAACCTAAGACCAAAGGTTTGAGAGAGAGAGAAAAAAAAAATTAGTGCCAAATCCCAGGGATGGAAATGCTAGGAAGAAAGAGTGGCTTAAGCACAGCTAAACTTTTACAGCCGTAGTGACAGCTTTGCACCTCAGGTGGTGCCTCCACCCTTCCTTGGCAATGCCACAATTAATCTTGGTCAGTACAATGTGATAACTAGAACACAAGGCCAGAATTAACTGGTCTTAGACTCTAGCCCAGAACTGCAACTACTCTGTGTTCCTGCTTTGCTTTGCCCAAACCCAATCACAGTGATACCAACATTCTGCAGAAAAGGCCTCAGAGTCTGCTGACTACAAGCACTACATAGAGACATGGTGTCAGTACTGGCTATAAAACAAGGCACTTGGGAAGGCACCTTGGTTTGTAGTCTCTCTCTGAGCTTTAAGGAAAAAATAGAGTCTATATTTAAACCTTTCTCCCCACCAACAGCTAATGACACAATCATATTCAATTAAGTCAGATTTCAGAGAGGTTTTTAAATATTTTTGTTAGCAAAGCAACCAATACTTGAACCCTTTATTTTCTCAGTTCAGTTTCAAAGGGTTGCATGCCTTTTGCAGTGATGTTTTCCTAGGGACTGGGAAGAGCACTTCTATGTTTAACACGCACTCACGTTTCCAGTGAAAGAAAGACTGCATGAAATCTGTCACTTAATATCTGAAACCTGCATGGTTTCCTTTTCTTCAGTTTGACAGGGGAGATTATACCCACAAATAAACATTCCCAATAGTATATTTGGGCTCTTACCACTTGGCATCTGTCAAACAACTTGCCATCAGCTTTCTAAAATTGACAGTTTCAGTAGATTTCTGTTAAACATTGAAAAATAGTTTTGCTGACCTCTTCTTTGTTGAAGATTCAGACACCAGCTGAGGCAGCTGTCCAGTCTGCAGTATGATATAAGAGAAGAGGAATTAACCCAACAGCAATTGAATTTGGAAATGTCTTTAGAGAAACTACCGACTGCTGCAGAAAAAGGAGTATTACTTAGTTCTGCTGTCACTAAAATGGATGACATCTGCTAATCTGCAGTGACTGATCCTCCTCTAATGTGTGACCTGAGCACTGGCGAACTGAATGGGTGCAGACCAGTCACAAGCAGAACACAATGGTCACCATCACTTTGCTGGTCCTCTCCACTGAAAACTGAGTATATACGGTTTTGAGTAACATTTAAACCTTGTTATTTCTTGTCTATTTCTGGACCTTGCTCTTTTGTTTTAAAATTTGTGTCTGTTGTGCTTTCCATGGTGGTGATGGTGGAATTACTGGAGGAGCATGCGTTTGTCCCACCAACAGTGGTGTAGTTGGTAGCAATGTGGGGCTGGAGATGCAGCCACTTAGCAGAGAGTGGGATTTCAAATGTATCCATGTCACTTATCCTGTTTTGTTCTGTTAACACAAATGGGCATTCTTAAGGATGCACCATGTCAAAAGCCAGAGAACCAACTATCATGGATATGAGAGGGCTTTCACAGAAAATCGAGAACCAAAAAGAACCAACTTTTGAGTGCATCTGAAACACGTAAGGGAGAGATGCATGGGCTACAGAGGTAGGGAAGGGAGGTTGTGCATTAGAGAAAGAGAGGAAGTGAAAATCATGTTTTGTTTTTCCCATCTTTTTTTCAACAAAAGAATTTTCAGTTTATTCACGCACTGCCTAGGTCATCTGAATGCTATCTTGTGTCATCGCTGGCAGCTTACAGTCCTTGACATCTGTAACTCACTTTGGTTCTCATTTTACTTTTAGATTTTTTTTTTTATTTTAAAGAAAAGCAGTTTCTGCTGTGGAATGCCAGCTCTTTTTCAGAGCACATAAATGTTGACATTGTCACGTTCAGCCCCAGACGAGTTAATAAACAGTGATTGTTCTACAGTGTTCTTCCTGTGGTGTGTCACTGTCATCTATTCTTAAGCCACTGTTTAGATGGATCTTTGCTAACACACAGAGTTGCTGGTGAACTTAGCCCAGCTATCCTCAGGAAACATGCCATGCACCATCTAGCAAAGACAGGGTCATTTCATCAGTTAACCATATTCCTGAACTTAATTCTTGGTATCTTAAAATAACTTCCCCTCAAAGTCATAAATCAGGGGGGAAGGATCGTAACAAACTGTTTTGCAGCTCAACTCAGAGCGAATTTTACTAATAGGCTGTTCATAACCTGGTCACATCATCTCTGTTGACTCATACAACTGACACCAGAAGCAGAAGTTCCTTGCCAGGCTCTTTACCTTGGTCCTTCAACATGCTCATTGCTTTTATCTTCTGTTATTTACAGGTAGTGGGGACATGAAACCTACTTATCACCATCTGTGTCTAGTAAAGAGGCAGGCCTGACCAAAGCACTGGTACTTTGAATCTCCTGGGGGGGAAGGAAGGGACATGAGAGACATAACAGAGCTGATGAAACTTTGAGGACACTGGTGCAGGCTTTTCCTGTGAAAGGAAAGACTTCATAGCTGGCTCTGCATATGGAACCCAGATTTTACAAAAGCTGGGTTCCCTTCTTAAGAAGAAAGACAAAAACCAGATTTACTGTCTGTTCAGCAGATTTGATATTAATGTGCCCCACTGATACTGAGTAGCTTAAGACATGTCTAGGTGAGGTGCTTTTTGAAGGAAGTGGAGCTCCTAACAAGCTTGTTTAGCCATCCACATGCCAGGGTCTGGAAGAGGTGTAAACTTTTATATATATGAGATAGTAGCACATGTAATACAATGAAAGTTAATTTTTCCCCTCTGGTATCATTCGAATTTACCAATTTTTTTTTTTTTTGGTTGGTTGGTTTGGTTTTTTTTTTTTTTTTTTTGTTTTTTTTTGTTTTTTTTTTTGTTTGTTTGTTTGTTTGTTTTTTTGTTTTTTTTTAACAGAAGCTTATAACAAATGAAACCTATGTAATCAAAGCAAGGAAGAACATATCGGAGCTCACAAAACTCCATGGGCTGGGAAACCAGACCAGTTGCTGAGGCTCAAGGAGCAAGATTGCTGGTACATCTATTCCATGCTCAGTTTTATGGGGACCAGGCTATTCCTCTATGATGCAGTGGAGAGCAGCATGTGCAAATTTATGCACAGGTTCTCACTTTCATGTATTGAAGGGGACATAAAGAAATATTTTGATTAGTAGTAGAAAGTAGTAGTACCTATGAAGGCTGGTCATGCATGAATTTATGCCTTGCAATAAAGTTTGCTAGGTCAGTAATTTTCTAATCAGAGAATCAAGCCATACTGTAATTCTTCCATGAATGGAAGTATAAAGAGAATTCCTGCCTCCTATATTAGTCTGTCTATAGTCACAAAACAAGTAGATATTGAATATCACTGACATCCTGTCCTTGTTTTCAAAATAAATTGAAGTTACCCAAGTGGTTCAGAAGTTTTGTTGGAGAAGGGGTGGGATATACAGAATTGTTTCAACCTTTCTTTCCTTAAGGAGACCAGTTTTGAGAAACAGGCAAGAAACATAGCTCCCTCATGGTAATATCACAACAGTGAAGCATCTCAGTTTTGTGTTACATAAACACAGACAGTGCATTGGGTCCAAAACTCTGTGAGAGACATTAAGATGTCTTGTAAACTGACCATGTGTTTAGTTAGTCTTGAAGACGAAGATCCTGCAGGTGAATCACTAGATTAGACCTCCCTTAATTAAAAGAAATTAAATTGCACAGCATCCACATCAGGTGAGTATAGGAAGAAACAAAGGAGAAAAAGATCCATAAGACATGCCAAGGGGAAAAATCCTGACTGTTAGTTCCCCATTGTTTCATATCCTACACTTCTGGGGAGCAGACCAGGCAGTGTTAATAAGCTAAACACAATACTTCAGGAACTTTCCCTGCTTTTGCAGCTTGACTAGCATCTGGTTTAAAAAAAAAAAGGAAAGATAGCAAAAAACGGTATATGTGGGAATATTTTGCCCTTGGCAGCAGTGAAGAAACCCATATAAATTATCTAATATGTCAGCAGATTGTTAGCAGCAGACACGACCCCATTTCGGTGGGTACTGCGTCTATGCAGAAGTATAGTGGTATGGAGAGGAACATAACAAGAACCAGGCTGAGCTGCTGCATGGCTCACATGGAGAAGGGCTTTCTTTGCAGTCACTGTGATGTGTCAAGGAAGTGGAGCCTTTTGTGAGTCAGCAGCAGAAGAATCACTAACGTTCCCTCAGAGGGACACTGCCGAAATGGCTAACAGACCTGAACCAGAGCTGTAAAGGATGAAAAAGACACTATTATATCATCTGAAACCTTCCCATGTGAGTGATGGGAAGCCTTTACTCACTCTCTGGTTTTAAATGGAGCTTTAGAGCATTTGGGAACCAAATCTGCTGTTTCTTTTCCTCCTTGCAGAAGTCCTCAATCCTCTGCAGAGCTTTGCAGAGCAGCAAATGTCATAATACAAGGCAAGGGGAGTGAGCAGATAAGTAAAGACTGCTTTGGTCAACTATCCTATTAATTAAAGTACTACTTGCGGGGCTGGGGGAACTGTGGATAAAACACCAGGGAACTAGTTACCAGTTCATCGTCTGACAGACTTCTTTGACATGTATCATACTACTGTCCTGCTGTTCTTTCCCTCCCCCTCAGTTCTTTTCCATGGCTAAATACACAAAACACTTGACAATATGGCCATTTCTCTATGTTTGTGCTCTAATGGCAGTGGATTTTGGCAAAGTTCTTTACTGCTGGTTCATTAGTAGCCCCATGCCCAGTGCTGTGCAGTCCATTGCATCGCTGAAGTACCAGCTACCCAGAAGCAGCATGAAGGAAAGATGATCAGAGCTGTAAGTTCAACAGACATTGGGTACTGCCTATGCTTTTTCCACATTTCAACTAATATTTCACCATGCACAGAACGGCAACAGTGTAAAATTGTAACATTTCAGGGCAATGTACACGCAATTCTACTTTTAATGATCCAGTAATGCATATTCACAGAGAGATGATACCCATATTAGCCAGCCCACACCACCGAACTCTGCTGGAAGCAAAAGTAAGCTTTATGGCTGAGCAATAGTATTAGGCAAGTATAACAGGGGCAGCGGGGTAAACACTATTTATGAACCATGAATATTTTTATGAGGAAAGATCACAAAGCACTTATCTTCTTACTACTTGTACAAATACCTTTTCTTTTTTAATACAGTGAGATTCTTCCTTACGTGTGAGTGTAACAGAAATATGTAACACCAAGGCTAGCTAAAGCAAATGGTGGTTTGTTAAGTATATGTGAATACTGAACAGTATTGTACCCTCTAGAAAGCAGCAATGCAGGAGCAGGAGGTAATGCCCAGGAAATCCATGAGAGTAGTTTGTGTTTCCACCACTCGCAGAATACACTGAAATTCAGATGAGCTGGAACCACACAGGTGGTCATCAAAACTTGTGGATGCTAAAAAGCTCTTAGCAGAGAAATTTTCCAGCTTTCTGCAGAATTCTGTGAGAACTCTTTCTCACGCAAACTATGAAAAACAGTGATACAGTTTTTTGTAAACGAGTTCTCTATCTAACACCTGCACTTTGTTACGATTCTTTGGGGAAAAATATTTTGAAACGAGTCTCAGCCAATCATGCTGAGGAGTGGCTGGTCAAAGGACCAATGGCCTCCTGCCATCTTTGCAAATCACCTTATCAAAGGCCAGATTAATTAATTAATACAGGATGATGAGGATGATGACGGCTTTTCTCCCCGGACTTGAACTTTATGTCATTCTTCTAACTGCGTCCCCGGTACAGCGACAAAAACTTGCAGAAAACTTTACCTGTCAATATTCTTCTCTTTCTAGGGAACTGCAAAGAGGTCTGTGAGGAACTGTTTTGCTTGTTTGTTTTGTAAAAGTGCATATGCTCATCCTCTCCAGGTAAGCTGCAAAAGCCAGAGGAGAAGGCTGGCAGCCTGTACGAACACACCATGCCAAGGACAAGGGGAGATAACAAAAAGCATCTCTAGCAAAACAGCTATGTATTCCCACAGCACTCTTCAGAGAAAGTGTGCCACCAAGTGTCTATTCAAAACAAGCTGCTAAAAGCAGCAAGTATCTTATTTCAGTTAATTAATACATGGAGCATCTGCATGAATGAAGCAGAGAGAACTTTTCTGAATACTGGTGGGATGCAGCTTCACTGGCAGGCATGTGGCATCACTTCTTAATCACTCGGTGTATCAGAGGAATCAACACACACGCATGCACACACACATACTCTGGTACATGAGGAAACAAAGAATTAAGTTACAGAATCTCAGGTCCTGGGCATTTGTGCTTACGCACAGTGGTGCTCCTCATGAGCCCACACTTAGCTCAAGCTAGGGTTGTCCATGCTGCTGCATTAATAACGATAACTAATGATGAAAAGGCCTTCTATCACACTTTTCAGCGGACCAGCTCAAGTTCTTTGCAAATAAGTGTATGGTTATGATAGATAGGAAAGGAAGAACTACATAAATTGTTTCAGCTCTGTCTCCTGAAGCACCAGAAGGTAAATGGCATGGTAGGAAGCATATGCATGTCTCCCAAGACTCAGCCCAGAGTTATATGAAATAGAAAACATCTGTGTTCCTTTTTTGGTATAAAAACAAAGGAGCAACCTGAATACAGGTGCTTGGACTGGTACTGGTGTTCTCCTGCCATGTCAGGAATCCAAACCTGGACAGGCAGCTGCCAGTCAGTCTCCTGTCATAAACAAGCAGCCTTACGTACCTTGTGGGAGCAAACTTCTCTGATAGCTGATTGGCAGCCCCTACAGAAGGAACAGAGAGTTTGTCTGAAAGGACAGATATATTGGTGAAACTGAGGCACAAAGCACGTTGGAGAAATTGGAGAAAGAGAGAGAGAGAGGGAAAGAAGCAAGCTCAGTGTAGGCTATGGTCTATATGGAAACCACTGCTGAGGGACTTGGTGCAACATGTCACCATCATAAAAACCAAGCTGATGCCCTGATTAAACTATGGCAGTGGCGGTAGTGCGCTTCTTCTTTCCTTACTATATGCATGTAGCACCTATGCAGATGTTTCTTCACCTCTATGCAAAAGTTCTATTATGTCCAAGTAGTTTATTCTTTTTTCCTTCCAGAAATAAGCCATGGCATTATAAAACATACCTTATGTTCAAGAGCAAAATGAAAATTCAGAATTTCTAGCATGCCAAATACATTCTGCAGCCCACATCAGAAAAGTTTCAGGACATGGTAAAAGCAGCTTTTATTTCATGTCATTTGCTTCACTTACAAAGTAAATTCAACAGAATCACAGAATAAGATGAAGGACTTTTAAACTCTGAGTTAGGAGTTTGACTCAGGAATTTAAAAAACTAATCATAAAATATACAGTTACTTCATTTCACTTGTTCTTTTTTTCCTATGTCTCTGTATAGACAAGCTGTTAAACTTCATGAGCTTTGATTGTCGCCTTCATCACAGAGTGAATGCAACAGGATCTTAATTTCAAGTTAGCCACTATCCAGATACTACAGCAAAATTAGCAGTAATCCAAGTTTTAAATTATACTTATTTTGTCTTTCACATTTTAGGGGATCAAGGCATGTTTGGTTCATACAGAAAAAAAAAAAAAACCATGGAGTCTCTCAACCAGCACAATTCCCTGAGATTAGGAGACTGTCATTCAGCTTTCATCTCTAATTTTTCCCCTTGCTCATTTTCCATCTAAACAAGAAGTGTTATTAAATCGAGAAGATTAGCAACTTGATCAACTCTTTTTCTTTTTTCCTTTGTGTTTTGCAAGGAAGGAAACATCCTGCAATCACTTGCAAAGCACATGGTCATAAGCACACGGTCATAAGCACACTGCAACTGTGAATACGGGTGTGCAAGTCGATCCTGCAGCTAAGCCTCCTGTTGCTTAAACAAGCAGGGCTACCTGTTCTCAACCTAATTTCAGTATTATGTTAGGGAGAGAAGTCTCTTTGTATCAGATCTGACAGGCATGTGTTCCTGAGGAAGTGGAGGGGAAGCCCTCCGTTCATATGACTAATTAGACAGGCTTCACGCTGGGTTGCTCTTTTTTGATGCTGATCCCTGTACTAATTGTCAGTTTGTTCCTTGGGAAGGCAAGGTTGAGTTCAAATGCTGCAGTGCCTTGTTCCCCGTTAGCTTTCCTGACCTTAAACTGATGCGAATTGACAAGGAACAGACTGGGGGAGAGAGTGCACGGTCTTTCCACTTGTGGAGAGTGTGTTTTGGAGCCACAGGAAAAAAAAACAGAAAGAGGAGGACAATTAACAGGGGGCGCTTAGATAAAACAGACAGTCGTACCCGTGAAGCAAGAGCACCAAGAGTTTAAGGAGAAAAAGGCAGCACTATCACGATCAATACACACTCATTTCCAGCTGAGATTCTCCAGCTCCCTTAGGAAAGTGTAGATGGTTTAATTTTTAACCAGATCTCCAATCGGACTTTTTGCTCTGCTTTTATTCTGGTTAGATCTGCAACAGTTTAAAACGAAGCTACCACAGCTGAGCCAGGCTCACTTCCCAACAGCTGCCTGCCTTGTATTTTTTTTGCTTTTTTTTTTTTTTTTTCTGAGGCTGTTTTAGCTCTGGTCAGGCTTTCATGGTAGGCAAGGAGGAGGGGGGAAGAAAAGGGGAGCATTTAATCAAATCTGACATTCAGGAGCTCAATCCTGCAAGGTACTGAGCTCATTGACCTCAGTCCAGCAAAACAATATACATAGGACTTCAAAGGGGATACTCACATGCTTAAAGTTAAGCAGATGTCTAAGTGGTGTATTGGATTTGGGCCAGGGAAAGCAGGGCCTTCCAAAAAGCTCAGGCACTCCAGTGTGCTCAGGTCTGCAAACCACCACCTTTATCGGCTCAGCTCTCCGTTAACTCCAGAGCAGGTGTTACAATTATAGCAAGGGCTGAGATGAAAGGGGCCCAAGGGCTTGGCTGCAAAGACAGGAGAAAACTGGCAGTTTTCTGGGCAGTAGTTCCTGTTCTTTTCTTTGTAAAATAAGTGCTCTATTATGCTATTTCTGGTTTAGGATGAAATGAGGCAGCCAAATGCTCCGTGCCCCACTAAAGTCCTAAAATTCTAATTTACAATCGAGGCATGACAACCCTGCAAAAGAAGGAAGAAAGACTTCAATTTTGTTGGTTAGGCTTTTACCCTATTCTTTCTCATGCTTTTAATTTTAGCAAAATTGTTCAGGAGTAGAAAGGCACAGTTTTCTGATTTTGAGGGAAGACTGCTTGGGAATCACTGTATGTTTATGAGCATCCTCAGAGCTTGACTTGAAAAAGTGGGCATTGTGCAACTTTAACAGACTTTCTACCCCACTGAGAATAGATATCCAAGGAGTTTTCAGCCACGTGAGCACTCTCTTGGTCTGATTTCAGACATGATGGTCTCAGGAGGACTTCAACATATCTTGGAGGTAAAGAGTGAACAAGACCTGATTCTGTGACATTAACAGCAAGAAGAAAAGAAACCCCAAGCAACGATCTCTACCAGAAATCTCTGTTTGAACTCTACTGGAAAAAGTAGTGATTATCAACTGCTCTGCTCCTTTCATCCAGCATCCTTCAATTAAATGCATTCTACACAGGAACATATGCACACATCTATATATACTCCAGTTCTTAATCTTCTGCTCAGTAGAATGTGGACAACCAGAAAGCTTATTTTTAGACACAACACTGATCTTTTCCTGTCCACCTTAGTGCATGGAAGCATAAGTAAATGGGAGGCATACAGGTAGACTGTTTCAATCTCCAAATAAATTAATTCTGCAGAAGTTCAACTGGCTGGACAAGAACTATGCAATTATTGAAGATCTATGAAATTCCAGCTTTTGAAATGTCTTTGAGATATGCTAAGAACATGTATTAATCGGTACAGAATGTGAAACATCAGCTTTCTCATAAAAGTCACTACTAAATTACAAAGGCTTTACACAGCACTCGTAATGTAATTTTCAAATTTTCTTTCAAGATCTGACATTTAAAAAATTTTCTGCTTAGGATATGATTCCCTTTTCAGTGAGACTGTCCAAGTAAGTGGGAGACAGCACTCCACAAACAGGTGGGAGAAGTCAGCAAAAGTAGAGTCCAGACAAGCAAAGCTCTGTTGTAGATCCAACCCAATTTTAAATCTGTGACATAGGTAGAAACTAATGTATACTAAAAAACCCTCCAAAAATCGACAACCAACCTCCCACACTACCCCTTTCTTAATAATTCTTTACATCAGTTGAAAATAATTTTGCACTGCTCTTTTAACACCCTACCAGTGTGGATAAGACTACTCCAGTCCTGCTTGTAATACCTCAAGAGAAAAATGTCACCTCAGTCTTTCAATTTCTGGGGGTTCAAGGTAAAAGAAGACTTTTTCAAACTTGCTACAAGCATATATATTAAGGGCTGCCACATGACAGACTATACAGTCTTTCTCCTGCTACTTTCTCTAGTTCCACTGTGGATGATTGTCTGGTCAGGAATAAAAGGAATAGAGCAGGCAAAATTCACCTTACGCATCTTTCACTCGTGACACGGGAAGTAACAAAACATCCTTGCTTCCATACTTTGAAAGCACAGGTTCTCTATTTTAGCACTTTAGCAGCAAAACAGCTTCCCTGTCACTGAGGGCATATGCAGTAGGCCCTATTTTCATTTAAATGATGGCTTTTTAACCTTCCGTGGTCTAGACTTTGTCTATGTAGGGGAAGACTACTCCTCAACACCTTTCTCCACATTCACATCAGCTGAGACTTGCAGGAAGCTTCCCTGCAGAACTTTATCAATAGGTGTATTAGCAATATATGTCAGAAAACTCTTTAAAAAAACAAGGCATGTAAAAGAGAAGTCACAAAGTGTTATACCTCGTGAACCTATTCCTTCTGAGCAAGAAGTCTTTGAAAACCTAAGCAATGGGCTCCCTGTTCAGCCATGACATCTGTCCCTACACGTTCTCATTCATTGTTTTCTAAGAAAACAGGGGACTTGAAGAATGCTAGAAGGCACTGTCCTACATCAAGTTTGCATTCAGATCAAAGTTTTTATTCCAAATCCTATCATAGATAGCCATTACAAAGCCTTGGATCAGCTGTTATGTTTTGGCCCTTCAACTTTTCCTTTCAAATAAAAAATAATGGTTTCTCTTAGGTTTCTGATGCAGTCAGAGGAGTCAGCGGTAATCTCCTACCCATCTCTGAAAGAACTGGTTACTTGCATCCTGTTCCTGCATGTTTGGATAATGTTCCAACAGCATGAATTGAGTAATACAGATAACTTGGGCATAGCCACAGTTGTAAAATCTCCTGTGGCATCAAGTCATCAGCAACGTCAATGTAAAAAGACAAAGATGCTGTCCTCCTGTCCTAGAGTTCCTACATCTGTAATGAAAACTCTCCATGTATCAGAATTCCAGATAACAGTTATAACAAAAACACCAGAGTATAGATAGCACAGTATTTGCCCCTGTCACCCCCTTCTCTTTCACATACAGAAAATGAAATAAGGCAAAGAGACATAAAACAAAATGGTAACACAGCTTTGATAACAGTTTAGGTCCCATCATTAGGGCTACATCAGAACACAACCAACAGTCAAGATTTCCTAGAAATTATTGTGGGAGGAATCTATTTCAGCATCATGCCTGTGCCATGTAGGGCATCTAAACCACAAAAGAACAGCAGGGTATCTTTGCTGCAGTTCAAGGTCACTTGTAAATGTCTATCGAAATGAGTCTCATGAAAACAGTAACTTTGATATTGCAGAGGTCATCAGCCCAGTGCTTGGTTTGTCAACATAACAATAATTACTCCACAATAACAATTGTTAGCTGCAACCATGGGGGCTGACTTATTGGGGTGGTAGAGTTTCCAACCTGCAATTTTCAACCTCAGCCTCCCCATTTGGAGTGGAAATCACAGTGTGTGTGGCATGCCCTCTGACTGATGTACAAGGTCACTGAAAGCAAAAGTGTAGCACTTGCTGAAATAACATGTGATACTGTCAGGACTTGACCATGCGAAGGAAGCTTTCATCACCAAATAGAATTTTACCAGATGTTCATGAGTATGCACACCCAAACTCACAACTTCTTGACTATTAGGAGGAAATTCACACAATTTTCCTTTGTTCATTACAATAGGGTTCTATTTAAACTAGGTTTATAGGAATATTTCAACATCTAACAGCTCCCATTGTAGACAGCTGGGAGTGAATATTTGAAAACCTAGCTCATCAGCCATAATCACTGTGGGAGACAGAGGGAGAGCCTGGGAGAGCTCACCAAACACTGTGTTACCAACAGTTTTATTCAAAGGCTGCCACAATATGAAATGGATCAGGCAAGGAAAGGGGAGACTTTGGGGTAGATGGTGGTGAAATGTCATAGTGCTGCTGGGGAAGGAACAGAAAACTCTGCGTGGGAACAGTTTGGGAATGGGGAAGAAGCTTGAAGAATGGGAGTGATGTGCTGGAAAAGTGTCAAAGAACTTGGAAGCACTGGGGTGCTTGAACTCTAGGACAGGAGGACTGAAAAGTAGAAGATGATGTTCCCATCACCCAGCCTCTCATGCTAAATCAGGAGACGATGGGATTATCTTTAGCTGGAGATAAGCAGATTCATTAGGAGTCCAGGACACACAGAACTCCATCTAATTTTTTCTTGTACTGGACTATCAGGATACTCCCCTTCTAACAAGCTGGAAGTGTCCTAGCTTTTCCAAGCTCTCTTGGCCACAGAGTAGATCTGTCAGAAATTTCTAAGCAGTTTTGGATATCTTTCATGTTGTGCTCTGTCTTGTAAAAAAGCTTCTTTCCAATATTCAAGAAATTCTGGCATTTCCTTAGTTACCAGTCTAATTCAGATAATGCATTTGTTCCAGTTGTAGCCGAACAAGTTTGCGAAAAAACCCCAAACAAACACCCATCCCCTTAACTAATACTCCAAGAAAACCAACGTCACGGTGTTCACAACACCCCTCACTCCTGATAACTGCAAACTGAAACAGGGTTGTGAGTGGATTCTTCTGTTTAGAGCCTTTCAAAATGGTGTAGAAGTAGTGAATAGACTCTTTGCATATGAATCTTTACAAAGATTTCCTACAAGTTAGTATTTTCTTTAATGAAAGGATCTCATGAATATTTGATTATTTCATATTAAGGAGCAATGAATTATTCCTGAACATGGTGCTGAGTAGCATTAAAATAATTTATTTTTGGAGTATTTTAAGGGGTGTTATTTAGTTCTCTCTTTGTTTGTTTTGGTCCCCATCTTCCACTAGCACAAACTACCACGACATTGGAAAAGCCAGTCCCCCATTTCCTGTTACGATACGCTTAAGGCCTTTAAGACTTCCTGAACATTTCCATGTAGGAAAAGGTGAAGCAGTTCATTGAAGTACAAAAGCACTTACCCCACAGAATCCAAGAACAATTAAGGTTAGAAAAGACCTCTGAGGTGCTCGAGTCCAACTATTAGCCTAGCACTGCCAAGTCCACCATTAATCTATGCCCCACATCCCCAGGCCCTCCCTGGGGCTCCCTGGTGCACACATGTTGGAAAGATCTGATGGAAGGGGTTTAGCATGATCTAGTGCTAACTAACAGCTGTGAGTTAACTTGGGCCATGCCCAGCTTTGGAGGTGGCACTGGAGCAGCTGGAGGGAGCCCTAGGGCAGGGCTAGCAAAGGGAGCTCAGACAGGCAGAGCTTGGTTCACTGTTCACCTTGAAACCCAACACCACAGGGTTATTCGAGTCTCTGTACCACATGACAGCTGGCACAAATAAGCTATTGAAAAAACTTCATTTCAGCTACAACTCACCACATACCTCCTGAATATGTCACTGCCTCACAGGAAAATAGGTGTTCAATACTATTCGTGTTGGGGCTCAAGTAAGGGACAAGTAGAATAATTTACATTGAGGTAAGATGTTTCACCTTTTAAGTGCAAAAACTAAATTTCATTCGTTCTTTCCCACCCTCTCCTCACCCAAAAATGAAGCTCTGGGAGATACTTTATTTGCTCCTATGATCTACAACAGTTTAATGTCCAGCCTTATTGAATCAGACCCCTCACCGTTACCATGTAGTGTCCTAAGGTAAATGACACCATCTCCATGACACAATTGTCTTATTTTTCACAAGTGTGAAACATTATTACAAAAATAAATTTCAAAACAGGTCTTAGGAAAAGAGCACAACGTCAACTGAAAAATGGCTGCAATAACAATGATGTTATTGAGAACAAACCAGACAGAATGTAATGGAAGAATGGTGTAGTTGCAATTTGACTTTCAGCACATATAAAGATAGGGAAAACTAAGTCCTACAAAATAACTGATCAGAGAGGCATCAAGAAATGTTTTCTTCAGTAAAGTAGGAATTTTAAATAATATTCAAGAGTAACTGGGCCTAAAAATGGTGGATGTCACAGCAAAAAAACTAGTGAGGTCATGGTATTTGCTTCTCGCAAAACACTTGAAGGTATAGCTGTTGAAATTACCCTGCAGCAATCTTAAAGGAAGGGAAGTACTTCTTCATTCAAATAGTTGAATTCTGGGACTTATTGCCACAGAAGGCTGTGAAGGCCAGGAGCATTAAAAGAGATTCAGAGAAGAATTAGGCAAACCTGTAGAGGATAAATCCATCCCCCAGTGCATATTCAAAAAATAGTAGTCCTTATATCACTAATGTTTTCAAGCTGGAAAAATATGCCAGAAAAGGAATCCCTCTCTATTTGTCCAGCCAGCTTGTAGGAAAAAAACTAAGAGACTATTGGCTTGTATGGATCTTTTGGTCTGGTTCACTAGCAGCACTTACAGAAATGAAAAAATAAAAGTAAAAATCTTTTATACCCCTTTATTCACCAACATATTTTTTCCATTTCTTTACCTCCACCTATCTGTTTCAACCTGATGCCGTTTTCAACATAAAAGCCTGTTGGTAGTGTCCTACTGCCTATGTTAATAATCAGTAAATATTTGAAAAACAGGTATAAAAGGGATTGTAAGAAAAAACGTCATCTTTAAAACTAGGGACATAGTGTAATTCTATGGTATATCAATTCAGTATTCTAGAGTTTGTGTTTGTTACTGTTTCTTTCAATTCTAGTTTAGACATAATTTAAGCCCAATAGTAGTTTTATGTTTTAAAATTTTTATACTAAGACTTAGCAACTAAGAAAATCAGATCAAACCCCAAGAGCAATCTATTTTTAAGACTATCCTCAGAAGCATTTCTTTCACCCAAAAACATATCCTAAAAATTGTACGAAGAAGGAATATGGGAGATGAGTAGGTTGGAGGAGACCAACACTTTGAATAGAAAGCAGAGACACCTCACATAGTGCATGATTTTATCACTGTAATACAATAAAAAATTCTAATTGATTATTTTTCCAATTAATGACATTTTTTCCCTAAACCTCCATGCTACACTCAGTCTCCCATTAATTAAACAGAACTATGTTAAAACATACAGCATCAACTTGAGTTTTAACAGGCATTTCTCAGGAGCACCAGACAGCCTTTTAACCGCAGCTGTAGAAGCTGTAACATCACTGCTTGCAACCACCTCGGGGGGTAAAAGGACAGTTTTAGTAAGGGAGAACCAACATAGCACCAACTTGAAAAAAATAGCATAGCAAGGAAGGGTTACCTGCGTACAGCTGTCCTTGGAGATGGTCTGTGGGTACAGTTGTCAGTTTCACACAAGAAGCATGAATGTAGAAGTAGATGACTGTCCACAGAAAGGTTAGATATTTGATGGAATTTCTAGTGCTGTACTGACACCCCCTCCTCTGTTATTTCAGGAGTCTCCTCTCCGTTCCCCACTGCAAGATCCAACAAGCAAGTGGTAGCTTTTCATGGCTCTTCACTCTTTGGCACCATTAACCCCACAGAAAATGCAGATGTTTCTCAGCCCTAGAACCTCCAGAGGGATAGGAACAAATCAGTCCCCTCGCTTGCTGACCAGGAAATAGGCATATCACCACTACTTTACTCTTCCCAGTTGGTTGTAGCAAGGTCAACACCTGCCCAAGGGTACCTAGAATGAAACCATAAGCACCTGAGAGCCCTTAACATGTTCCTCACCCCAGATATGCTCTCCTATGCAGGGAGGCATATCTTTTTATACAGGTGTTGTAGCTCTACACCTGGTAGAGGGATGCTAGGTACTGATTTTAAGTTCCATGTAGATGCTATTTGTGAGTGCTGACAGGGAGCTTCACCATGTTCACTTACCCAGAGCAGTAGTGCAACGCTTCTGTATCTTCATTGGTGACAGAGAAAATAGCCTCTAGACTGACACCTAGAACTGGACTACTCAAATAGCAAGCTGTGATCTGGATTGAGACCACCCAATGGTTGCAATTTTGCCTGCTGGAACCCTTACCAGTAGTCCCCACATCTTCGTAGAAATGGAGACTGTGCTCCTCACAGCTTTCCAGGGCTCTTAGGGGACTGTTGCCAAGCCATCATATGCAATAACCATCCTGGGACCTGGGTATTTCTTCTGGCTGACCATGGTTCAGCAAATATTAATTTAGTAGCTGTGCCCTCAAGCCCTGTGCTTCAGGAGTTAAACAACCCCAGAGATAAGAAGCTATTTTGTAATCACCTCAAACAATGAGTTTATATAACCCAAAATGATACATGACACTTTCTTAGCAACCAGTTCAGCATTAGTTCTTCTCACTTCAGTAAATTCAAACTTTTTGAAGGCCTGTCTAGAGCTGGATAAGAGAGGTATTTCTCATTCTTGCCTCCCTCTGCTTCCTCAGGGTTTTTTTTTTTTGTGTTTTAACAAAAAGTCTCTGCCAAAACGATCAGGGATTTTTGAAAAGAAAAAAAAACTGTATGAGAAATGAGAAGCTCACAAAACCAAACTGACCAAAGCACTGCACATCAGTATCTGTTACTTTGAAAATAAATTTTCAAAACATTACAGTAATTGGTTTTATTACTCTACCAACTGTAAACCAGCTCATAAACCAGCACATTGCTAAATTACAATCTGAGCAGCATTTGAGGTGGGATCAATACGTTAGAAGATTAGGAACAACCCTCTTAGTATGGGACAATATATACTCCTCTCCACCATGGCATAGCTTGCTGATTGTTTTCTTTAAGAGAGCCAGTTACTGTTAGAGAAAGAAATAAGAGATTTTAGAGAAAAACAAAATCAAGGCCTTTATGAACTGATAATGATTTCTTTCTTTATGGTCAACAAGTACTTCTGTTCTCTGAGAGTGGGATCCAAAATCTGCTGAAGGTTATGGAGCCTCCCTATTGATTTAAATGGGTTTTGGATCTTCTCTAATTTCCTCCTCGCAGTTTTATCTTATTTCTAAGGGGCCAGATGCTGGGTCCGTATCTGCTCAAATCTATATTTTGCTAATGGAGCTCAGGTTTCTGTAGAAAGAAATGTAACCGAGTTCCCTTAATCCCCACTGCTGGGTGGCTCTAAAAGAGAGACTTAGTCCATCCTGCGGTGGCAAGATAAGAATCATATTTTAAACCAACCTACTTTAAATGAAATTAAATAGCTGTCAGTGTTAATTGAGGACACTTGTCCCTGAAACCAAAAAAAAAACCCTGATTTTATTTCTTTCTTCTAAAAGAGATGCACTTATGTCTCCAAATGGTGAGTTAGGGATGACCTCCATGAAAATTGAGGAGATACAGGCATTTGTGCAAACTGCTTTTAGGGAGAGAGGGAATCTTCTCTAAGTTTCTGTATAATTTATATTTCACTCATCTTTAGAGTAAATCATAAATAATGTATACTTGGACCTTTTAATAACAACTTCCAGCTGTTTGAGAGCGATGAAGTAATTTACCTGTGCAATGTTATACCTAAATTTAAAACAATAATTATAAAAAGGGTACATGAAAAAAAAAAATGCTGCAGCTTGGTGCCCTGTGCCACAAATGATCTCATGCATGTGACATGGCATTTCACAACCTGGACAATAGTCTGGGCTGAAGCAGGGTCACAGAGCAGCAAAAGGGCTGTTCTGTGGTTTTATCTATAGGTGGTATTATAGACCACTCTTTTCTTCGATGTCCTTACTTTAAAACGTCATACAAATAAATAAATAAATAGGAAGCAAATATGGGGGGGAAAAAAGTTTAGTTTTGACGGTAATTTAAAATGTTCCTCAAAATATCTGTTCTTGAAGAAAAGTCTAACAATCTGTTGTGCTGTTGCCTTTATTTCCGAAAGACTATCTCTCTCAGTTAACACAAAGTCCTTTGCCAAGGTTTGCTATTTACTGTCTGAACTGTACTAATTTGACAGTCTTCACAGGAAGAGACATTATCCTTTAACAGACCAGCAAATATAAATGGAAAAAATTGCAAGTTTTTAGGTTAATTTGTTCAGACAAGCCACATGGTACCACCTCTCCTTATTAAAACAATGAACATGCAACCATCTCTAGAATTTCATAAAGAGATTTTCCTTTTAGTCATGTTGAAGTAATTCCTAAATTGCTTCCTCTGAATATACATACCAATAAAGCTCCATCACTCAAACCTTTGCAAGAAGCTATCCAGAAAGAGCCTAACATGGCAGGAGAGAATTCACTCAGAGAAACACATGAAAGTGTAAAATGTCTTTTGGGACTCATTCTCTGTGTCTGATCAAAGCTGCAGACCCTAATTGCAGAAATACTACACTCAAATTGTCTCATCTGCTATCCTTAAGATCATAAAAGTCATTCCCAGCATGATGACTTCCTCTTAGAGTGGAGCTTATCCCTTTCTGCTTAGCTAGCTGGTGAAATGCATCCTGCTGTACGTGTTGCACTCTGGCTGGCAGGACTAACCAGGAAGCAGTGGTCCAAATCCTGCCACTCTTGTGCTAGGAAAGGTCAAAACTTTTTATATAGCTGTTAATTAAACTAAAATCTTCTCTAGCTGCTAAACTATATCCCTTTAAATGTATCAAAACAGATCAAGGGTCAAAGATTTATAAAATGAACAAAACTGAATGGACAAATTGTCTTCAACGAAATAGAGGCATAAATTAATCTGGGTACAAGCAAAGTGTAAAATTCAGTGAAATAGAAAAAAAAACTCCAAAGCCTGAATGATCCCACTCCAATACATTTAAAAGAGTCAAACCCATTTTGTCCACTGGTACTTTGGGGAACAGGAGAACTGCATTTTGTTTTCACACATGGAATGAAATGTAGAATGCGCTCTGTAAAGGATGAATACTCAGAGGAGTTTTTCTTTTTCCAACATGGTCTCTGCTTTTTTCTCTCTGCTTTTCCCACCTCTTCTTGCCCACCCCCAGTTCTTTTATTCAGAAAAACACACAATGAATAAATAAGACCACCAGCAAGGATATGAAGTATTAGCAGAGGATTCTTGTCATATTTCTTTACTGTGGCCACATACTAATATATGGCACATTACATGTTAGGCTTTACTAACACTCTCCTCCCACTTTTAGTTTTTCCATTTGATTTTCTCAATTCTGGGCTTTTATCACCATAGTGGTATGATAAAAGTCCATCACAGTCGTGTGACACTGCAAAAAGGATTGTACTCTCAAGAACATTCTCACCATTTCTGAAGGATCCAATTTTTGTCACACTTGTACAGAAGAATACTTGCCCCTTGGGGTGTTTTCAACTCTACTTGAGTGCTGTGGTGTTTACATTTATACATTTATTCCAACTATGTCATTAAGTTAATATTTAATGGATGGCATTTCCCCCCACCTGACTGAGGTTAAGGTTAGATGAAGTCCTGCTGCCTGAGCACTAGCAATGAACATTGAAGTTGTTGATATTGATTCCTATCACTGAGGAACATTAATATCTGAATGATTTATAGTACTGAGAGTACTCTCCAGGGTTTAGGACTGCAAACACCTGTCCACAACTTTAAAGGGTGAATGTATCTGTGTCAGGGCCCTGGATGGACGACTTCATCTGGCCATGAGAAGCCTCTGCAGGTCTCCCCTTCCCTCCTGATCTACACTGAGGCTCAGGATTCCATCCCAGTCTCTGCCTGAGCTACATCTCCAGTGCTCAGTCTCATATATCCCCATCCCTGACCCCTGAACTAGAGGTCCTGGCTTGGCTGTGGACTGGCTTTACCACCATGGGCTCCTTTAGTGACCTGGGCTCCTCTTATCTCAGCCTGATGACCATCCCCAGACCTGCTCTCCTTGCAGCTGTTGAGTACCATGGGATAGATCCCAAAAGATTCAGTAATTATGGGCTTAGAAGTATTTTTATGATACAGAATGAGCCACAGCATTCAACCTGTGCTTTGTGGAGATGACTTCTGAAAGCATGAATCTCTAGCCCATCTGGAGATCCAAATTCTGCAGAGAGCATGGAAATATTTGTTTAATGGTGAACATGGTGGGGAATGTTACGTTCACACCTGGACTTGATGATCTTAAAGTTTTTTTCCAACTTCATCAGTTGTATGATACCGTGATTTCAAGACTTAGCTGCATTATGAGATCTTGAGTTTGGCTTCACCTAGAACCTTCAACCTGAAAAGTTTGAGGGGTGAAACCCTCTTTTCTCCCCGGAGTATTTGGAGCTTACAAATTTCTATCAGCTCAGAAACAAATGCTGAGCCAGACACTGGTGGGAAGAAGTTTTTGCCAAGAAAAATGCTTGCCACAAAAAGCAATGTTTTAATGAAAAATAAGATATTTATTGAAAACACATGATTATTTTGTGGCAAATCAGTAACAGTCTCAAAACCTACAAGTGGGATTGCCTTAGACTTTCCTATTCTTTGTTTTTCTTGTCATTTCTCTGTTGCTGTTAGGTAAACCATTTGCAGCTGTTTACAATTTCCACACAGTCCTCAGTTTGGAAGATGAGAAGAGCCCATTTGGACTCAAGAGGACCGTTTTTATAGCAGCTCAGAAGCGCCGGAGCCAGTGACTGCAATGGCAGCAGGAAAAGGCTGCCAGGTAGAAAACCAGGATTTTGCCTTTTTTCATGAAGACATTATTGAGCTTTGGTACACAGACTGCCAGTGGGGTGTCCCTTTTTCTGGTTTTTTCCTGCCTGCTTCCTTCTCTCTTCCTCTCTGTTGCAGCATGATGAGACTCTGACAGGGGCATCTCCATGGCACTGCTCCCATCCTTGCTGGGTATGGGGAGAAGCCAAAGGGGAGTAGAGGAGCAAAAGGGCTACACTAAGACACAGGCCAAGTTTGCTTGGGTAGCTGCTTGCTGGTGGCTCCAGCACAATGCCCAGAGCCAGTCTCACAGAGAGGAGGAGGAGAGCAACACAGAAAACCAAGGAGTCAGAGACATGAGCAGCCTGTGTTTCCTACCAGCACCGAATTTTTTGAACCTGAAGTGCTTTACAGCTCTGCTCCATTAAGAGCAGCAGGATGAAGAGACTCCAATCCATCAAAGCCACAAAACAAATCCTGCCTTAAGCCACCAGGTTTCACATGAAAAAAACCAAAAAGAGAAAACAGAAGCCAAAAACGTTCAATAAACCCACAGAGACAATAAATCTGCCCAGTTTCATGCAGGAAAGTTACCTTTGAAACATCCTCTGGCAAACCTGATGAGAGCTTCAGGTCCCTAATGAAACCTGAAACCTGTGGGCTTGTGTTTTGGCTGTTAACTCGGCACAAGCCAGGGAAAGAACTACCCCCACAACTAGGGCGGGGGGAAGGCTTAAAACACCTTTGCCGCTTCCTTCTTCCCCAAGGCATTCCTGGTTCCTGGCGCTGCCAGTAGGAGACAAACTGTGCAGATTCAGCGGGAACTAGGGGGAGAGAGATGCTGCCCACATTTCTGAGAGATTTGGGTCAGGCTTAGGGCTTGCTCTGCACCCAGGAGATTTTGGGTCAGGCTTAGAGCTTGCTCTGCACCTAGCCACAGGAATGAGGGGAGTGGTACTCTCCCTCACCCAGTCTTTATCTGTAAGGATGAATAGGCAAAGCACACAGAGTGTTTCCCCATGTCTGCTCAGTGAGTGATACAGGGATTTCCTCTTCAAACACCCATTTTTACTTCTTTTCTAATATTATTGCCATGGCAGAGAGTTTAGCAAGCCAAGAGAAAGTGCCAAAATCCCCTCTTTCCTAGGGACAGTGGGTAAAGGGCAAGACTGCCCTGAAATTAGCAGATAAGAGCAGACCTTAACTGAAGCTTTTATCGGTTGTTTGTGTTCACCGAGGCCAGATGATTTTCAAGGAGCCGCTTAGAGATTTAAAGTGCTGATGTGACAGGAACTCTTTGATTTTAATATTCCTGCCCTCTTCTTGCAGCCAGTGTTTATGTAAACTTGAGAAAAACTGCCACTACTGTTCATCTCCCTCATTTTTCAGCCTTAATGGTAATTACATTCCACGCATGACAGGAGACTCAGCATTGCATTCAAGATGGGGGCTGTAACTTTTTCTTTGACATGCCATTACTTTGCATTAAGTCACGGTTTCATAGAGGGGGAGAAAATAACATGTTGCAGAAGTGGGGGCATAATGAGCACTGCAAAGAATATATCGTTGATGTGTATAAGTGGTTTCAATAAAACACTGCAGCTTGAGATTTCCAGGGGCATCCAACTGATAGAGGAATGACTGCGTTATTGGATTTTAATGGAAGAAAGTGTTCCAGTTTCAGGTTAGATCTTTTTTGTAAGGGACAAAATTTCTAATTGTCTGAGCAAGATTGCTACCGTACCCTTCCTTGCTCTTGGCTTTTCTCTCTCATCTGCTAAGCACTCCCTTTTCTCAGCGCCTTGGAAAAATCCCATGCTACCAAATATTTATTATATCTGCCTAGTCCTGCTTGAACTACAGACCTTAACTTAAGATACTTATTTAATGTGATACTTACTTAGAAAATAATTTGCTCCATTGCCTTTGTTTCATCTGCTTGAGGTTTACTGTTCCAGATACAACCTGGTCAGCTGATGGTGTGAGGGAGTTAAAATACATATTAGTTACTGATTTTCTCCTCCAGGTAGAATGCTGTCTGCATGGTAACCTGACTGATGGCCATATATGTCATGTTTTTGAGAAGAAATAGCAAGCTGCATCCTTAAGAAACACCCACAAGATGCAGCTTACAACTGCTTGTTGTGTGACAATCAGAACATCACAATGTATGCAAGCCTCATCTGAGGCATCTCACAGCTGTGAGCAACAGGCAGCAGAGCACAGAGAACACATTTTGATTAGGAAGTGAAGTTTGTCCTCAAGCTCCCAAATATCATTATCCATCTGAACTGCAACCCCAGCAGCCACAGACTATTTGGACCACAGTGAGAGATTTCAAGCAAGTCTTGACATAAAAACATCTTTGACTCACAGTTTCAATCCTGAAACAAAGCCAACTGCTCTGGGCAAGGATTATTTCTTTAGCACTTCAGTTTCAGCCTTGGCTCCAAGCTCCTGGTGAGGAAAGAGGTGGTTTTACCTTGAGCAGAAGCCAGGTTATTCCCCCACCCCCATCTCACACCAACTCCCCTGCCAGCAGCCCCTCCAGGGTAACCCCTGTCTGCTTCCATGGCCCTAGGCATCATGCAGCACCTTTTCCCCTTGCAGTCCCTACCTCACTTTGCTGGCACAGACTCCAGCTGAGGCCAGCCCAGGCTGATTTATCTGTTTGCAGCGGTCAGTTGTGGCAGGTGTTGGCAAAGGAATGTGGTGGGGGTTCAGGGGCACCACACCACCCCTTTGTGCCAAGAGGCCACCCAGTGCTGCATCCTATATCTCCTGGGAGCAGCAAGGTGCCACCACCTCTCAAGCACGTAGGCAGCTTTGAGATTATCGTAGTTTTAAAACTACCTCTGTTGAACCAGCTGCTTTTCTCTCCATCCTGGAGAGCAAAATATGTGTGTGTGTATAATGGGCCAGAAGCTGCATCTGTTGCTTTGTAGATGCCCTAGAGAGGGGAACTACAA
>VZRQ01007836.1:740187-789859 GCA_013397975.1 Machaerirhynchus nigripectus | reverse complement strand
AAAAAAAAAAAAAAAAAGTTCACCTGTATGGTTAATCCAGCCTATTTCAAAAGCAAAGAACCCGGCAGTATCTTGCTCCTAATGGAAAAGGAGTGTACACCAATTATATTAGTTTTTATTCTTCAAATTAAAGATTAGATTTTAAAATTCCACACTGCTCCCAAAGACCTTTTTAAAGGCCTTTTTCAGGGTTTTATCTTGTGGCCCTTACAGAATTTGCTTTAGATGACAAAAAAAAAAAAAAAAGGACAGAAAAAACCTTAAGCTCCAATCGATTGCTCTGGTAATGGAAATGGAAACCCTGCTTGTCCTTATTATCATGAGCCTTATTACCCTTGTCATCACCACCACCATTATGCCATGAGGCTTTTATTCTCCAGGCATTGTAAGGAGGTTCAGCAGCAGAAGGGGCAAGCACCCAAGCCTCTCCCTGCTTGGAGCTGCAGAGCCACACTCCCATCTGTCAGTGGTTCCCTTAAGTGGTGCTTTATCTTCTCTGCCTGATGACTTACACTTTATTGTATCTGTCTCACAGTAATGCCCCGAGTTCTCTGCTAAAATCAGGGATCCCCTCCAACAACTGCCTCTGCAGGCTTACATAAATTCCCTTCCTCCCTGCAATTCAAACCATCAGGGCTTTCTAGGCTGGATCCACACCCTCTCATGATGCACTGATATCCTGCTCAAATCAATAATTTTCGCCTGGAATACCCACTGTCCAGTTCAGGAAACACAGTTCCCCTGAAGCAGCACATGGAAAACTACATTTCCTATAGATGCAGAGGGCCAGATTTCATTATTCAGCCTAGATGCAATCCAGGTCAGTTCTAGAGACTTTAATAGAAATTGCCAGATTTTTAGAAGGGTTAATGAAAGCAGGGTACAGCCCACAGCAAACACTTTTTAAAAATGCCATGTTAATGACTTTTCTGCCGGCACACAAAAAAGACTGCAGGTAAGGAAATGCTGGCAACCTCATACTTTCAGTAGGATTATTCTACTGTGATTGGGTATTTTTGTAGGCACAATTAAGCTTGAATAAGTATACATTTTTCTCCCGAGTAACATACAACAAACTGGAATTGGAGTGACTGTGCAGGAAGTATAAGGCCTGAATGTGGCAATAGGATTAAAGGAAAATATTTCCCCTCATCTGGAAATCTTGGCAGTATATGAAGAATTCCCTCAGGTTCTCCAAATAATGCTTTGCTCTTCTACAGATCCTATATTTAATAGAGAAAAATACCTCCAAAAGTGTATTTCAGAAAAAAGGTTTTTCCAATCTGATGAGTATCAGTGATCCTGATACTAAAATACTGTGGGCACAAAGTCCCAAGGGAACTCTGGCACATAGAGACATGGTTTAGTGGTGGTCTTGGCAGTGCTAGGTCAGCAGCTGGACTCGGTAATCTGAAAGTTTTTTCCCAGGTAAATGATTCTGTGATCTCTTGAAGGTGCTAGAATGGGCTCCCACAAAACATTCCTCTTTCCTGTTATCTCCCTAAAACACGTGAGGTCCATATCTCTCTGTGGTCCTTGGAATCCACCACTGCTCAGGGAAAATGGAACTAGTGTAAGAACACTGGGTTGTTGCTGGCAAAGGACCAGTGCCTTCTCCAGGAATGGAGCACTGGGGTCAGGAAGGGCACTGCAATCACCCGTCCACTGTCCTTCTGGGACAAGAGCTGGCACCTGTGTGTCACGGTCTGTTGTGTCATGGGGACGGTGCCTATCTGAGCTGAGCTGCAAGGATGCTGTGCTGCAAGACATAAATGTGCTTAAAGGGCTTGGGAGAGAAGGCTGTAGAAGCGGAGGGAGTTGAACCTTGATCTGAGCCTTACAATTATGTCCTGGGCTCCAGATCCTTACTTCATCTTCAGCTGGCAGCCAGACCATCTAGAAACTCTCACATCCATCTTCCTCCTTTCTTTGCCTTGTGCACCACTCACAGTCTAATTAGCTGTTCTTATTATTGCTACCTTTCTCCCATGATTGCCTTATTCACTCCTAACAATGAGGAATGTGACTGGCTGGCAGTTATCAGCTAATTGGGGCTGAATAAGGTCACTGGCTAGGCATTATCCTGACCAGACCAAAATGCACATTGACATTCAGTGCAAACATTATCCTCTGCATGAAATAGCCCAGCTTCAACCAGAAGCATGCCTTCCAAAATTGGGTGAAATTTGGAAAATATCTCTGCAAAAGAAAAATTCTCTGCAAAAACCTGCTGTGGTTCTGTCAGATCCGAGGGGACAAGCTGCAAGAAAAGGTCCACAGTGGCACATGCTGTGTGCACGCTGTGTGAGCAAGTTTTCTGGCAGCCTTATTCACTGAGGCACCCAGTGAAGTGACTGTGGTTCAAACTAGAATCATCACTAGGCAGTGATCATGGAGATAAATTTCTGCATTCAGGGAATCTCACACAGCTGCACATCACAAGAATGGTCCCAGAGAATCTTGCTGTGTGCTGGGAGTTGATGCTTCTTTTCCACAGCCTGTTTGGCCAGGTTGGAAAACCTTGCTTCCAGACATTCATTTGATTTCCGAATGGCTGCCCTCTTTAACCTTTTTAGCATCCTGCTTTTATTTGCTAATGGTCTGTTTACACCACCAAAGTTTTGTTGATATGAGTAGTTGAGACATGTCTATTAATCTTCCTAATGTCCATATTCATTTGCCTGTTCATGCATCACCCTGCTTTTTTTTTCATTATTCTTAATTCATTTGATAAATCTTTTCATGATTCAATTAGAAAACTGAAATAATACCCTGTGACTAAGGTACCAGTCAGACATCATGCTTAAGTCACAAAGGGGCTGGCTAAGAGGTTTGATGGACAAGAAGGCATGAATTCTGACATAAGAAGAAAACATCTTTGTAATTCATTGAATATCACTTCCTCTGCTGTTAGGAAGCAAGACCCACAACACAGGCAGGTGTTTGCTATGATCTGGGTGCCCTGCATGGCTTGCCTTGAGGATGAATGAAGCATTAGCCAGTGGACTGCGGGCAGGGAGGAGACTTTGACCCACAATGTGACTCCTAGGATCGTTGCAGCAGTGGCTCAACAGTCTAGGGAGGATGTCTCTTAACGGCAAGGGTGGGCATTCACTTAGGAGCCCAAACAAGGTCTGTTCATGAAAGAACAGGATTTTGCTTTTGGTGAAATGGTAGATGCTATCAGTGGCTTACAAATAGAAGCTGGAATTGCAATTGACCTTTTGTGATTCAAGATTGATTTCTCCTCATAGCGCTGTTCTCATTTAACAAGGATGACAGATTCTCAGAGCTGATACATTGAAATACACAAGGAAGTCTGTGATTTTCCCAGCACTGTCACTTTCTGCAGGTGAATAATGAGTACATGAGTAAAAAGCTGCATTGGTTTGGGGGTGAGTATTATAGGATATACCTGCAGCTCAGGCTGACTGTACAGTCAGCAAACAGTGAATGCAATAAACAGAGAGGATGCTCTCTGGTTTGAGCAGCAGGGGAAAAGGGGTGAAAAGGGGGGGGCACTGCTGGAAAGGCTTCATGTGCTGATCATTGACACTAAGATTTCAGATTTTCTGACAGAAAGCAAAGACTTAACCAATCAAGAAGATTAACGGCGATGACGTTGAGGTTCAGCTCTGATATAAAGTGATTTAACACTTGGCTGTGCAAAACACTGAGCAAGAGAACTTCCTTGTGCCTTCAGCCAAGCAGAAACCCTCTGTGAAATTATCTAAAATACTGGCATCCTTTATGAGCTTTCATCCCCTCACCATCTGGTTGCAGTCGGCCGAGGCTGTTTCCACGCAGCACCCTGCACTTGGAGCACACGTGCACAGGCAGCTGTGTGTCAGGAATGGGGCTGCCCACCTTCCATACACTGAGGAGCCCACTGCTGGGGCACTCACACATTTCAGTGCACCCAAATCTCCCTGGTCAAGTTTCTATTTCAGGATGATTTTATAATTTTCATTTAAAGTAGAAAGCCTGCTTCAACTGAGAGCCAATTTCATTGAAGGGGCATTTACAACTTCAATGTACTTTAGGCTGGGCTTTCAGTGAATAGAAGTACTTCAGGTTTGCTTGAATATAATTTACAGTTCTTAATTGTTCAAAAATGAAGAGGATGCTGATGCCTATGTGTCAGTTATCCTTTCACTAGCTTACCTGTTTTCTCCTTTCCCTTTGCCTTTACAAAATGAAATTTGCTTGCTTTTGTATCTAAAAGAAGCTGATTAAACATATATTGTGTTTCACTGAAATGCAGGAAGGAATATTTTTTCCTTCCACCTTTTCCCTTTAATTCCATGGACCAGGACAATGCTTATTTTTTGATTGCATGTGTTACCTGATAGCTGACAGAAGCAGATTGACCTGGGCAATATGTTTCCATGCCATGTCCTGGTAGACCCAAAAAACCAAAACTTTCAGCTGTTAAAAAAGGATTGGACAGGACATTTAAAAACGTGTCAGTTAAATTAGCAAAGCAACACTACACACAGTTTGGCACTTAATTAAATAGATTCTTACTGTATTTTCTTTTTGGAATCCAGTATTTTATTATCTCAGATTTGGGGTTCATTGATACTTACTGCTTTTATTCCTTAGTTAAACATTTGGCATTATGCATTTCCTCTAGAAGTGCAGATGAGCTGCCTCATGCAGCTGTCATCCCTCTCCAGCCCAATCTTGGATTAAAGTAACCCATTTCTTGGAGGACTGCTATGAACCCTGGCCAATCATCTTTTACCAACAAAGCTTTAGGGGCAACACATTACATTATGCAAGAAGCCAGGAAGTGGGCTGACTCTCCCTGTACTGCAAATATTTTGGGGAATGAAGATGACAAAACAATATTAAAGCTATCTGGCTTTTAACAACAGGGACATTTCTTTCATTGCTCATTTCCCTCAACATACAGTTTTAACAAAAACGGCTATCTCCTGTATTTTCAGCAAGATCGTGTTAGCCTCTCAATTTAAAAAGAAGTCAAGATTAAAGGAATTACAATGAGTATGTATTATTTCATAAGGCAATGAGCAGAACAGATGTGCCTATCAAGTAGGGACAGACATTACATGCTCTGCTACTGTCAGCAAATGCTTTTACAAAAGGATTAACAAACCTAAATCAGTCTGGTTCATTCTTTCTTACCTGTTCTCAAGGGATGTCAGTTTGCTACAGGAAATGGTTCTATTTCTATTTATTTCCATTTTGACCACACAAACTTTCTCCCCAACAACTGACACCATATTTGCCATACCATATGGTGCCTTGATAAGTTTAGATGGGTTTCTGGCAGGGGGTCAGGATCCCCTGCTCCATCCTGCCATCTCTCCCCTGCCAGCAGCTGGCTCTGGGTGCAACGTGACATTCCACCATCCCCACAATCCTACTGTGGGGATGTGGTAGCAGTGATTTGGGCTCTCTTGCCTGGCACCCAAAGTGTAAGGAAGTGGCATGTGAATTTGGGTGTGGGTCATGTTCCTTTGATGACTCTGATTGGATCTACAACTTAGTGTTGGTGTCCTCTCCCTCCCCAAAACCTGGTTGGGCTGCTAAGTGATGCCACTGCCCCTCACCCCTGCTCCCATCCTCCAGCAGCTGGTGGAGATGGGAGATTCCTGCCGCCTTTGGATTCCTCCTGGTGAGCAGTGACCCCAGCAAGTATCTTCCTCTCAGTGTCAAGGCTGCGGTTCGGCTCATGGTGCCAGAACACAATTGTTGGCTACAGTCTCCAGATGTCTTTATCTGTTTGTTTCCCCCTATCAAGGCTTTTTTCTAACACCCACGGTATCAGGGCTTGGGGGAGGCAGGGCAATGTCCTGGGACTACCTCAGACATCCATTTTCCAGCAAAAGGGCTGGGACCTTTTGATGCCAGACAGCCCTGTAGGATGCAGAGGTGAATTTGCTCACCCCATGTCTCCAGTTTGATATCTCAAACTCAGCACCAAAACTCTTTCCCTGATAACTGTAACTAATGGCTCTTGGGATGCAGGGGGATGTTATAGGAAGGTCAGAGCCTAGTTTCTTTACAGTCAGGGACCACAGAGAGTTTTAGTAATGCAGGGTTGGGTCTGCCCAGGTCTGCACCCCACCATGTGCTGCTGACACCACTGCTGATGCATCCCCTGGGCCTGAGCATGCTGCCCTTCCTGAAGGAGGCCATGAGATAGGGGTAAAGAGGAGTGGGGGAAGAGGACACCCAAAAGGTGGTGGGTGGGAGAAGAATGGAAGGAGATAATGCCATTGTTTAGATGTGAGAAAAGGAGCTCGTGATTCCTGGTTCCTTTGTTTAGTCCAAGAATTTCCCCTAATATATTCAGTGAAAACACCTCTATTCTAATGAGACCTCCAAAGAGATTCACTGGGAAACTAATCTACTGATCCTTAGGACCCAAATGAGTTGATGTGTCTGCACTGTGGCATCAGACTTGGGGGTGGTAGGGATAACTGGAAATCATGTAGGCACTTACGAATTCACGGCTCCTTTCCAAAAGAGACACAGGTCCTCAGAAAAAGAGTTCTTAAAGGAAAAATACGAGAAGAAAAGTAGCTGAGTAAATTACAACAGTTCTCAGATTGGTATTAGTTTCTAAGTGCTTTAGAAAAGAGAACACTAAAAGTATGTGTGTTGTTCTGCAACTTTGGACTACATCTTCTTTTCTTAGTAAGTTTAAATAAGGCATCTGAAAATGAAACGTAACTTTGTTTCAGGTAAACCTGAAAACACTCTCTTCACTTGTTCAATCCAAACCATCTTTTCTTAGTTGTTCATTAGGCAGGAAACAAAGTAATTTTGTGCTAATATAGATTAATGCCTTTTTAAAATGATGAGTGCAAAAAACCCACCCCAAAATAATCACACATTCTTGCTGCTTAAATTAGCAGCATGTCATGGAAGGTCAATGAACTTGGGCTTCCCAATCATGCAAAATTCTTGAATATTTAATGCACATGAAAATATTTCCTTATATTTCCTGAGTACCCAAATCCAGAGTTACATTTAGTTACATTTCCAAATAAACTAGCTTCATTTGCAGAAGGTGTGCAACCCCTAAGTGGCTGAAACTCCTAACACACCAAACCTGTTGGGTTGTTAAAATACCTTAGCATCTTTGGTAAGAAAAAAAAAGTCAAGTCAATTGTATTTAGGTTATGTAGACAGCTTCTGAAATATCTTTAAAGACTGTCTTTAGGGCACTAAATTTCAAACTTTGATCCAAATGTAATATATTTGCATACTTGCTCTGTGTGCTGAAATACATTAGTGGAAAGAGGTTGAAAGAAGTTTGGTTCTAAGAAAGTTGCTATATTATGTTATCTTCCTTCATTCACCAGGTCAGAACAAAGCTTTTAGGTTTTAACAAGGTGCAACTGTTTTAATCAGTTAAAGATTTTCCACAGCCAGAAGCTGCTTTCATAATTTTCTATATAATCTGTGGATTTAATTTGAAATTACAACTATTTGGCTAAAAACTGTTACAGATTACACTCAGTGCACTGGGTGAAATGTGTATCATGTCCACCATGGGCAACTCTAAAGAAATTGATATCCTGTATTACCAGTGGAGTTATTCTAATGTCATGTGTTAAATTTGTTCGGAAGATTCTTCTAGTATTTCAAACCGCAAAGGCTTTGTTGGGAGAGTAGAACATGAACACGTCTAATTACAGAGTGAATATTTTCAAATTTTCCTAATGAGAGCTTGTGCATCCTCAAATTTTTCAACCCACTAACAAGAACTGAACATATTTGCACATTGAGAAACAAATGGGCCATTTACTATTTGAGGTATTTTCCTTGCCTTCTAGTATGACTGAAAATATCATAATAGCAGATTTGATTTTTTCTTTAATCCTCTGGAGAAATTGAATCAGATCTGACATTGCTGCTTTTTTTTCAAAAATTGAAATCTTTGCATCAATTTTTAATAAGATTGTAATTGACAAATCCATTGGAACATTAGTGAACATTTAAATACTAATTAGCTAAGCCACTGCTAATCTCTCCTCGGCAGAGCTCACAGACACAAATGTCAATTAAACCTGAGTTTGTCCCCAAGGAAAGAAAGGTCAGAGGGTAGTGTTCAGTCAGCTGTGAGATTATGTTAAGGCACTGTTAGGAGTAATAATCTCTGGGGGGAAAAAAAAAAAAGTAAGGAAAACAAAGCTAAACTTTAACTTTTTTTTTTTCTTTTTAAATAATCGTATTAACTATAGGGTTGAGAGGGGAGAAACAAGGGAAGAATTACAAGAATTGAATCAACAACAGTTGCCTCTTTAGCAACAAACCAAACAGCAATCAATCCATTGCCTAAGGAGTTAGGAGACAGCTCATTCCCTGCTTACAGTTAAATCATTGAATATCTGAGGCAAACTCCTTTAGTTTCCACCAGGTTAAAGATTTAGGTTTTTATTTAGTCCTGAATTGCTGTGAAGTGTTTAAATTTGAATTGGTTTTTTTTTTGTTTTCCTCTTCTAAAAATGCCCCTAACCTTCCCCAAAGAAAATCACACCTGAAGTCCTCATACCCTCCAACCTTCCCAAGACTTGTGAATCTATTGGCTGTGACTAACGAACACTAACAAATTAAGTGGTGTGGGCTCACCACACTCTCCCAGTTTTCTTCCTTTTGCTTTTCAGAGCACTTTATTCCAGTTCTGCACTTAGGAGGTGGATGGCTTTAAGTACACAAACCATCCCATTATAGTCAAGGGACTTCTCCTGCTCTTCGGATTACACAGCTCCTCAAGTGCTTCCATAGACTGAAACTGTAACACATTAGAACTGGCAGCACAAGGCTATGTTTAAGTATATGCTGCAATATTTCCACAGATCATTTATTTATTTTACATTGATGGACTTCAGCACCTGTTTAAAGTTAAGCACTTGCTTCCTCAACAAGGGACTCAAATACCTTTTTTTTAAGTTATACCCAGCATTCCTTCTTCTCCACAGACTCTTCCAAGGAGAGGCTGCATAAAGAGCTGCTTCTGAGACAGCTCTGATAATGCAAAACTATCCTCTTCAAATGAGGAAGTAAAGCACATGAAAGACAATTCCTGAGCCCAGCTCCCTTTTGGAGAAGTGTGTAGATTAACAGCTCCCCCTCATGAGAATAGGGTTCTTGTATCAGCCTGCTTTGTCAAAACCTTATGTTTTGTATAAATTTTCTGATAGAGGATGGGCAGCCAACAGTGGTAGAGTTGAAGTTAAAGCTGGTATCAGGGTATGTGGAAAGTGCAAATTGCTATGGGAAATGTTTTGAAAAGCCAAACACAATGAAGTTACACAGCGCAGTGAGGCCTCAGGTACAACATAGGAAATCTCCCTATTCTTGGAAAGGTTTAGTGTTAGAGCCTCCTAAATGTACTTTAAAAAGAAAAATAAAATCTTATAAGGCATTCTTCCAAAAACAAGATTAAAAAATCCCCAGCATAGCTCAAAAAAAAAAAAAAATCAGTGCTGGTTAGCAAGCTTTGTATATAATGATTTATTTAGGAGCTTTGGAGAAATCTCTGCAGAGAAAAATATTACAGCTTGCTGTCATAATTTCCTAGCGTTTAAGTGTTCATAGATTTGTAATGCTCCAAGCTAGGAGGGGCCACTCTGTTACTCAGTCTGACCTGCTATATATCACAGGTCATTACATTTCACCAAGTTACCTTTGCATCGAGTCCAATAAATTGTGTTTTGCTAAAGACTATCTCCAGGAAGGCATCTGTCTGGATGTAAAGACTTTAGGAGCCAGAGAATCCACCCTCCCCCCACTAGTGTATTCCAGTGATTAGACTCACTCTAATAAAAATGTGTGTTATTTTCAGCTTCATTTGTCCAGCTTCAACTTCCACAGATTCACAGGTTATGTTTCGCTTCACCGAACTGTAAACTTCTTTGGTGTGCAGCCTTCTCTTTCAATGAAGATATCTCTCTGGAGGATATTTGTGGAGGATAAACATGCATAAGAAGCTCTATCTAAGTGATTTCTCTCCAACCATTGGTTTTGGTTTATAGCTGTTTCTGTGCTCTCTGGGTATACACCGCACAAGCAGCACTTGCTGAAACTGCAGTATTCCAGCATCATTCTCACCAGTTCCGGCCACAGACTCAGAGCTCAGTAACCTCTTTACTCATATAAACATTACTGCAAAGAGAACTGGAGTATTGTGCTGCAACCCCCTGCTTTTCTTCTGGTACAGTATAGCCAGTATAGCCTCTTGGTTTTAAGAATACAGCCTTCTTTCTTGTAGATGAGGGCTGTATTTTTTGTTCTAAGGTATACAAACTGGTATTTTAACTGTACCACTTCATTTCACAGGGCTATACTTACCGAGTCATTCAGACCAGTTTATGTCACTGCTTAGTCATCCTGACTTTTACCATTCAGGTAGTCTTTGCCTTATCTCCAGATTATGGTTTTACTTCAGCTCACAGATAAAGATGTCAAACTGCCAGGTCAAATATGAATTGCCACTGAATCAAACAACCAAAATCCACATTCAATTAAAATTCCTCATTTACTTACAACTCCTTCAAGGTTTAGTCCATCTCATATATACTTTGTTAGCAATGTATTATGTTGGCATGCAGAAAGTAGTGTGATAAATACCTTCCAAAACTTCTTTTAGCAATAAACTTTACAATTCCAGAAGAGGATTGCATCAGCTTTGATCTCAGAACAGGTATTAATTCTGTTCCTGTCCTTGAATATTTCACCATCAGAGCCTTGTAGGAATTCAATTTTTATTTTGACCGAGCCTGATGTTTGGCTCACTGGTTTAAGTTATCCCACTTACTCTTTGTGGCTACTGACTGTCTATTTAATATGTAAATATTGGTAGTTTTACAGAGTGTCCTAGGACTTGTGTGGTCTAAGATTCAGACAAGATGAGCCTAAATTCACATATTTATGGTCTGAAGATGCCTATTTTGCAACCGCTTTAACATGCAAAGAACCACATCATGTAACCTTGCTTAAGTAATTTATGGGTCTTTAGCAAGAAGATCTTAAAATGTGCCCTTTTAAGCCAAAGAAACCAAAACCAGAGGACTTTGAAAGGAATAAGGTGATCCTGCATAACTAGTACCAATCCCTTACCTTTATCCTTCAGTCATTTTACATGAGAGATGGCTACTGAGTAAATGCAACTGTGCTTGTACCTGAGGATGTTATTTGTGCTCCAGAGTTTGTATGTTCAAAAAACTTGTATTAACTTCACTCCAAATGTAAATCCCCTGTGGGCTTTTTCCAGGTCAGGGAGACATGTACATGCCAAAATATTTATTTTGCCGTTCATTCTGACACTGGCAGCCCTGACTGGTGGGGCTGCAGCCAACTTATCAACTCTTCTTCCTCTTAAATCCCACATGCTGGCAGGGAGTGTGTCCATGTCCCCATCCTGCCCCATCCCATATGGCTGCCTGTCACCCCTGCCTGTATTTTGTTGGGTTCCAGGCCTTTTCCTTACAATTATCATGTTCCACTTCCAGTCACCTCCAGTCGGAGTCAAAATGCTCGCCAAAACTGATAGAGTTGTAATTTTGACATGTCAAAATCGTTACACGAGCAGAAATATCCTTGTCTCCAGTGGCTTCCCCTCCAGCATGGACAATATTTTTCAATAAAGCCTACATTTGCTCCAAACCTAAAAGGATGCAGATGTATTTTATACTGTGCAAGAAATAGGACAGCTGTAATCATTGCACAAAAATCCTGACTTCAACTGTAATCTTCAGATAACTCCTGCTATGTAATATGCTCAGCACCAGGGGAAATATCAAAGGACATTTCCAAATAATACTTTCACATAAAAACTTACTAAATGGCAGACCAAATCCTCAGCTGGCCCGCATCACTGAAACCACGGGGGTTTATCTCACCAGGAATCCAGTTCAGCATCATGTACGTAGAATTAATGTGGTTTTACTCACCACTAACAAGTAAGGAAATAAAATTAAAGTCCATAGGGTTATAGCAAAGCAGCTGGGGATTTACCTGAAGCAGCATTGATTTTTCAGCTTTTGAAAAAACAGGGCCTGAGATGATGGCATCAGTGCAGAAACATAGATTGATTAGATACCTAATCTGCAGCATGTCTTTCATCCCAGGGTGTTTTCCAAACATTATTGTCACAGCTTGCTTTCCCCGATAGCTCCCTAGGTATGTGATCACACTGGTTTTTTAGAGGTCCGAGCTGCATTTCAGCATGGCTGGCTACAAAAGCATATGGGGGCCTTCAGTTATGTATCAGGGCTGCCACTGGAGCTCTTTTACATTTCCTAAGCGCATATATTTCTGGATCCACTAACTTTCAGGGCTTTGTAGCACAGGATGACCCAGAGCACTCAAATTTCAAGCACCAGGAACTGGCAGTTTGAGGGCAAACTTCAGTGAGAAGTTTGGAGGAGGAGGAAGCCCAAGGAAGTGGAAGCCCAAGGAAGTGGAAGCCCAAGGACCAGAAGTCCCTGCTGGATCCCCCCATGGGTGGTGGGGATGGGTAAGCTGTACTGCAGTCCCTGGCATCAAGGCCTGAACTACTCTATAAAGGCAGCTCTTGCTCTCTCAGTAAAACTGGGCACATCAGACATAAGAGATGCTAGTGCAGACACCACCAGCAAGGTCTCTCCCCTCTGCAGCAAGCACCCTCAATCATCAGCCATGCTCTCCTAACACTGCAACCAAAGTATATTCCATGATACAGGAAAGACAAGGTGCCTCAAAGAGGGTGTGGGTTTTTCTTGGCTGGGCAGCACCCATACATCTTCAAAAACATAAACCAACGTTACTTTTAGGCCCCAAACTTTTCATCCCTGACACTCAGTATTCCAACAGAACCAAGACAACCTCGTTATATTTTGAAAATTTGCGTAATATACTAAGAACAAAACAATTTGGGGGTTTGTGTGAATGCAGCTGGTTTTATAGTTGGAATCTGGACAACTGCCACCACTCCTTTCTTCCTGCTGTCCCTCCTTCCCCCTCACTCCTGTCTGACTTTGCTACTGCCCCCATTGACTCTTCCAGCAATGAACCCAGTGAGTCCAGTGCATCGGCCCCACAGTCTCCAACCCAAGCCAGGGACCCCCCCTCCTCAGTGGGGCAGCTGCCAGGCATGGGCAGTTCCAGACTTTCCATCAAGCCCTGATGATGCCAGGGCCACATGCTACCTTTCCTCAGCAGAGGGAGAAAAGCACCACTGCTGTGGGACCCACAGAAATCTCCTTTGGCACATTATTGCTGCATTAGTAAGACTGCAGTCTGCGATTCCCACATCCTGGATAAAACTCCCTCCCTCTTCTGATTACTGCTAACTCATACTTTCCAGAGCTGATTTATCCCAGGCCTCATAAAAATGTTTCAGAGCAGCCAAAGCATGTTGCCTTTAGAGCACACCACATTCCTTCTAGCACCAGGTATTTTAAAAAGACATATCCTCAGGGAGGATGCCTCTCCCAGTCCAACTCCTATATACAAAGGCTTCACACTTACCTGAAATCACATAGGCCTGACATATAATTTCTGTTATTATTATTAGCACTGCTAAGGTCAAGACTTGTTTATTCTGGTTCCTCTTGCTCTGAATGAGTAAAAAAAGAGAGGAAGGATGGGAAGAGGGAGGAAACAGCTGAACTTCTTACAGGACCATGGCAAGAGAGTGGCAGCAGCTGGAGTAAAATGTTGGACTTTCCTAAATCTGTAATTATGCTGTACATTTGGTCACTTACCCTGGGCATGAGGTCATTGACTTTCTCTGCATCTCCACAGATGTCCTGTTCCTACCCTGCATCTTCTTTCCAGGAGCCATAGGTACTTTAGTGAGGAGCAAGTCACTGTAGGGACTACAGTGCAGGTTGGCTACAGGTAGCCCAACCCATCTTTGATGAATAGATACCTTAACCCCAGTGAGGCTTGGCCAGTAAGCGAGGGTCATCTGCCCATGCTCAGCCAGAACTATGATGCAGCAGTCCTAAGATCATGCCCTCCAGCTCTGTGAAAACACAAACTTCTTGAAAGCAATGGTGCCAAAAAATTTGGTTCACCATGCACCTTGACCAACTACTTTCCCTCTGTCCATTACCAGGCTGGTTTTGGCTGGACTCTGTATGGTAAAACACTGAAAAATGAACCATTATCTTTCACTGGCCTTACTCTGCATAGGAAAAACATATAGAGTATGCTAAAGCAGAGCAAGGCAACAGCAAAATACTGCAATGACCTGTTGCACCTCAGGGAAAAGATCTGCCAAGAGACAGCAACCTGAGGGTCACTTGTCTTCTTGTTGAATCCCTCCAACATTTTGTCCTGTTCTTTCAAGGATTCCACATTTTGCCTGGAGAAATGAATTAGCAGCACCAAACAACCTTAAACACTCCCATACGTAATCACATTCCCATAACAATGAAAATGGAATACACCCCGCAATCAAAGCCTGCTGACATGGCTGCTGGGAAAACAGAGAGGCAGTGGAAGAAGAGTAGAACACAGACCCTTAGTTCTTGTTTCTTACAGTCCTGACACCCGCCACAGAGTACTGTCACATGTGCCTGCCCATTGGGGCTGACTCTCATCACGGAATAGGCTGTGCAGACACAGAGGAAAAGATAGACCCTGCTCCTAGTACAGTTTAGATATTAGAGTTACTTAGTCCTATTACTATGTGTGCTTTTGAGGGGTAATGGAGATCTCTGTGACCTTCCTCACCTTATGTCATGTAGGCCTGTGTTAGTCTCACACAAATACAACTATGCATGAATTCATTTAAGTAGGAAGAGTAATCTGCTTCAAAGGACGTTAGATAAAGTCCTCTGAGTGTGATTAAAACCAGTGGGATTGCTCAGTGGACTCTGGTTAAAGCCCTGCTTTACAGGGTTTCTATGCTGACATATCCGTCCGGTTTCAGCAGTGCTTTTCTCCCTGAAGCAGCAGATCCCCATCATTCCTGACACCAGGCAGGACACCACAGAAACCAGTCAGATGTCCGCAGTATGCAACATCTCCCTAGCCAAAAAGACATCCCACAGGCTTAACATAATAAGTTATTGTCTTCTTAAAAAGCAGCAGACACAGTGATCACTCTCATTAAGGAAGCAGGACGGTTTTCTTCTGTAAAACTCCAGCCTTCACAAATGTTGTGACTGGTCCAAAGGGAGAGGTGGAGTAGTTTGGTAGCCTGAGGACAAATTCACAGCTTCTCCACATGCTGTTGCCCAACTGGGGGAAAAATGAATGGGGAAGGGGGAATTTGCAGTGCTGAACTTTACTTTTTCATCCTTTTTTTCTTTAGTTCAGAGAGCACCATTCTCACTGTGGTGCAGTGGATCACTAGAGGGACAGCTTTCCTCACAGAAGCTGGACTAAACACAACAGTTCAGCTTGCTTTCCAGGCTCATCCAAAACATCCATAGCCAAGGCCCTTTGTTCTTAAAATTCACCGCCCCTAAAAATCTTCACAGGAACTGATTTGATGTGGCTGCCTCTGAGAGCAAATTGGATGTGTCTGTTTATATTGAATAGCAATATGCTTCCTTACATCTGCAAGAAGCTCTAAATAGATGCATTAACAAGCGATCTCAAAGCTGCCTAAATTGCCTTTCCTACTTCATTGTTCTACATGAAGTAGACCACAGAGATGCCAGGTAGGGAATGCATAGGAGAAAAATGAGCAGAGTTGCAAAGCTGGAGGTTTTCTCAATAGGGAGAAGGATAAAAAGATGACCTGAAAAACACCACGTAATTCCTACACCATTAAAACCAGCAAAACACTTGCTGAAGAATTGCACATGACCATAATTAGCACAGTAAGTCTTGCAGAGAGGGACATACAGCTATGGCAGTGAGAATCCAAATCCCTTTTCCTGCCTGTGTTGCCCCACACCATGACCACGTGCCGTCGCAGTGTGTATGGTGTGCATTGTAGGGTGAGCAGCTCCCTCACTCAGGAGGGACTGAGACCATGGGAGATTTGTCAAGAGGGATTTTCCCATGTCCCAAGAGGATGGAGGGACCACACATTTTTATGAAATGGTGCTTGCCAGTGAGTATCCACCAAGACTGTGCATTACAGAGCACTGCAACAGCAAGCCAAGTGTACAACCCTCAAACACAGACTGTGTCTTTCTCCCAGTGTTTTCCCAGAGGTTTCTGGTGAGAGTCCTACTGGGGCTGAACCCAAGCTCCCACCACCAGGTAATTAAAACGGGCAACAGATGTTGGCAGGCAGTTTTTGTGGTGACCAACGAAAACAAATGCACCATTGAAATCATGGAGACAAGGACCAACTTTTGATGCTTTGGCAGATAGAAAATTTGTGTATGGTGATTATTTAACATGGGACTAAAAGGGATTTCTTGTTCTACCTTCATTCAATTTATATTTTTCCCATCACTGATGTCACTGTAGGACTAATTTTGTAATCTGAAGGAATGAATGCATGCTAGGATGCCAAGCCTTTTTCTGAATTAAACCTCTAAAGCCCCAGGTAAAATAAAGATGTTCAGTGTGACATTATTTTACATTAATGTGACACAGGAACACCTGTAGACCCTGAGAGTTACAGAGATCTTGTGTAATGTAAAAAAGACCCCAACATATAAAAACCCCTACATGCCCACACAGCTACAGCTGTTATTCTACTTCTTTATGCGGCCTGAACAGTCAAACTCTTCCTAAAGTCTGAAAAGATCACCTGTTAAGATTAGCCTAATTTGTGATATAAATACATTTTATTCCTTTAGTGAATAGTACTGATGGATACATTCATTCCCTTCAGTTTAAGCTTCCTATTCCTTCTTAAATGTCTTTATTTCTTGTGATGGCATTCCATTTATGTATATATATATACACATATATTTAAAAATGTGTTAGATTCTGTTACAGTGGAAGCATGGACAAGTTTAATTTTAATTTTAATTAAAATTTCACTGTCTTTCTAATAGCAAGGGTTTCTGGGGGACAGTAACAGCAGTTTTGCTTTAATGGTACAGTTTCAGATCCATTTTATCCAGTGATTACCGTGTGTTTCCTCCAGCTTCTTTAGTACATGTCTTATTGGATAAATACATGGCCATTTATATTTCGATCATTTTTGCTGGTGGATTTAAAACAAAAACCAAAATCCAGGAAAGGATCAACATGTGCTTTACTTACCAGAGCCATCCAAGAATTGTTGGCATTGCAATACCTTAACTAGCAATTCCTTGTCCTTTTCCTTTACAGTGTTGTTCTTGGTGCGCAAAGACTGTTGTCTTTGAGACTAAACTTTGCCCAAGAGAGTTTCCCCCTCACCTAATGATCTTCTCTTCCCTTTTTCCATGTTTTTGTTCAGTTCATTAACAACTAATCATACACAGTGTTTACAGTCTCTCAAGCACAGAAATACTCTTATTTCAGCACAAAGTCAGGTACCTGGTTATCCCCAGCTAGGATTTTCTGGATCTGAATGCATCAGGCTTCTGAGGTCTGATGCTTTGCAGTTGCAATGGCAAGCTAACATTGAAAATGCCCTATGGGGAATGGATGTGTTTTACTGTGGCTTTGTTTACTTGTTTATTGAACTGAGCTGGTTTAATTGTTAGCTATTCAGATTTATATGTTACATTGATCTAAACAATTCCCGAGTCAAGTGGCTGAGAGAAACACTGAGGCTCTGGGCTTTGGTGAGATTAGATCCGTTGTGTATTAACTATGTTTTAAGGCAATCAAGCCAAAGTGCTTTCAGCAGACTCTCCGAGAAACATCCATCCCTCTTGCCCACCTTGCTCCAGTCTGCTGCAATTTTCTATAGGAGAAGTGATCATGTATATGAACCATAACTTAAACTTGTCCACTAAGTGTCCCCATTTGTGCAAGCCTTTAGTGTGAAGAGAACCTTGGTTTGAAAGTGGTAGCTCCAAAGATTGGGGATTTAAAGTGTTTTCAAAGCAACAGACCTGCTTTTTGCCTCACTTCAATCTTCAGCATGACCAAATCAAGCCTTGTCTTAAAGAATTACTTTTCAAAATAAAAAGCAGAACTTCAGCATATGGGATCCCTTTTTACTGTCTCCTTGCATCCCTCGGCTCCCTTCATGTAGCAGCATATTTTAATTGCTTTTAGTCACCTGGCCATATAACTGCTTTCCCCAAACTGGGAAGGCTTGTTCCATGGCAGAAGAGTACTTCGTAGTGCTACTTCTCTGCTTTTACTGAAATCATAGCAGAAAATGAAACTTGAACAATGGCTTGTCACACTTTCCCTGGCCCAGTTTAAACTAAGCTAGACCTGCTGAACAACCTCCAGGCATAAATTTTTTTTGTGGACATTTTCTTTCCCAAAACCACAGTGGGAACCTCCTCAATTCTTCTATTCCTACTACTATTTTAGTGGCAAGATAAATTTTCACAGTTTTGCACTATGACCAGGGAACTGGTAGGAGAATTATCTTTAAATGCCTCTATCCAACTTCATAAAACATGCTACACAGGCCTATTGCAGTCACATCCAAATGATACAGGAGCAGCATCCCTGAAACAGCAAAAAGCACGAGAGAGAACCAGATGCATGATGTTAAATACCAATTGCACTGATGTACATGTGTATGTATATGAATCCGCCCTGCTAGAGCTTCTGTGGTATTTGAAAGGACAGTAAACCCTGAAGAGCCTGGATGTTCACAGGGGAGCTTATCAGTTGTTGATGAGGCCCTGTCCAGCCTTACAGACAGCCAGTTTCCTTCTGCACCAGGGCACTAGTTTGCTGTGGAGCCAGCAGAAAGGTGATAAGCTGCGGAGAAGATTTTTTAGGAGTCTTGCCTATCTTTCACACCAAGTGGCCAGAGCACATTTTCCACAGTTGCCACTTACAGATAGGCTGGCTGTTCTCGGATAAGGTCAAGAAAGAAGTAGGAAAATGGGTTCCAGTTTGCTTCCTCTTGCAGTCCCATAGGACTCTGAGGTTAGACCAGACTTTTTTCTTCCCACCCCCACCCCTTTTTAAATATATAAATCTCCCAGAGCTTATAACTGCTCCAGACAAGGTAGCTTTGGAATCAACTCAGAGCAAGAGACTGATTTCAGACAGCCTATCAGCAATTCCCTGTCTGCAACTGCCAGGCAGGAAAAGGCTGCAAGTTCTGCCAGCTGATAGCAAAAGCCTCGGTTAAATCAAGAGGTAAAACTTTTTCAACCCTCTCAGAGGACAGGGGTTCTTACAGAATTCACCTTCTGCCACATTTCAAGTGACTTTTTTGGGTCAGGCACCAAAACAAGGGTGAGACAAAGCAGGATGGCATCACTTCCCTGGGAAGCAGCTTCAGGACAGAGCAGCCTCATTCCTTGCTCTCCACGCTGCTTCTCCAGATACAGTGGGAAATGCAAATATGCAGTGTCTGAGGTTAGCATTCAGGGTAGATAACAGTAGGATACTCCATGGGGGGGCTTAAGCTGATGTCTGAGGTTGTTGTATCTTCATATTTGAAACTTGCTCTGAATGTTTGACCCCCTCCTTGCAATTATTAGAAGCGTACCCAAGCATTATCCTCATCACTGCTTTCCAGGATTGCAGACTTACATTTGCAGGTTAAAATATTTTACCTCCAACTTCTGATGATGACAAGAGCCATCTCAAGTTACTTGCATGAATTTTTGTTTAACCCTGCCCTTGGGATAACACTATTAGGACATAACATACACAATCACTATATATCTGGTGTTCTGAAGGGCTGTGGTGATGCATCGAGTGGGCAGTTTTACAGCATAGAGGAACTCTGACAACTGCAACATTGCATCAGTCCCTCTAGACACCCAAGTGAATCTTTTTTGTCATTGCCTCCTACCAAAGAGACTCCCAACAGAAGAAAGAGATTTGAGAAAAACGCTACGTGATGCTTCAAAGACTTAGCTGAATCTTTGCTGCTCCAAGGCATAAATTTGAAATAATAGAGAGTGTTGTGTTTGAGCCCTGATGTGCCAACCCTTTCGAGCACTGCCAGTGTTTTGGGGTCAAAAAGTTAAAGAGGAAATGGCTGAAGGGGAAAAACGGATTTCAAAAGCTTCATTCCCAACTCAAACTATCTCTGGAGTCTGAGGCCTACATTGTGAAGATGTCTGTGTGCTGCCATCTTTTCTGTTTCATGAAGGCATTGACATCTCCAGCCTCTTGCTAGCACAAAACAAAAGCCTCTCAGACAAAATTCTTCTGCAAGCTTTGTGACAATTTTGTCCTGTTGATGTGCAGAGGCTGCCCCCAAAATATGTTCACACCTGGTTCATGCAGCACCAGGCATGAAGCAGCCACAGTTTACCTCCCTCCAGCCCACAAAAGGGAGAGGAAAAAGGGTTTATTTGGAGTTTCATGTGGTTTCCACATGGCCTTGCAGACCCAAATAGGGCTTCTTCCATCCACACGGGTGCATCAGGGAGCTGCCAGCATCCTCCATGGCTGGCACTCACCAGGGCCTTGGCAGCTTCAGCCTGTGCCATGCCAAATGCCTCGAAGTCCCTCGCAGCTCCTTCGCAAAGTGATAATGCTTCTAATTAGTGCCAAGACCTGCCAAAAAGAGGGGAGAGGTGGAATGGGATGACACAGAGGTGGCTCAGTTGGGGCAGCCATGCTGCCAGTAGTAACAAGGTGCTGAGGCTGGAACAAGGAGAAGCTAGGAGATAAGAAAGGGCAAGAGGGGAATGTTTTGCTGTCAGAAAATAAATATGCCTTAGACTAATGTCTAGTGCCAGTGATATTTTAATCTCATTGGCAGGGAGCTGCTCTTCCAGGCAGGCAGAAATAGTTTGGGGTTTTTTGGTGTCTTCCTTCAGGACCAGATGAAGGGACATGTTCCATCTGCTAAGTACCACCCCAGCACTGGCGGAGAAGAATATTCCCTGACCTAACAATCAAGAATTCACTAAGAAAAAATAATATTAAGGCTTGATTCTCTCTCAGGGAAACTTTTATTTTGGTGACACCAGTAATTGCAGTGCAGTGGCTCCTGACCACTCTGGTGCAAAGAACAGACGAGCCAAGGATGCAGACTCTGGGGTCCTCAATCCTATTTAGCAGCCGCAATTAATGAGGCACCACTATGGCTGAGTTGTTCACTGCAAGACCACCTCCATGACCCCTTTGTCTGCCAGCAGCCACAGGAGCACTGGCCAACATCCTTGGTGCTACCAAGAAGGCTCAGCACTGAAATACAAATCCATCATTCAGAAGGGTCCAACACCAGAAAACAGCATTCCTGTTTTAGGGTCTGCAACCAAAAAGCACCAAGTGCAGGACAGAAGAGATTTTCTGTTTAATTTCCCCTTTACTCCCAGATACCCAGTGGAGCCACACACACGCACGAGGACATCCCTTGGAGAGCCATGCACGTCACACTGACAAACGTACTGTCACAGCCACAGCAGTGGTTTCCTACACCCCTATTTGCAAAACACTTGTTCCTTGCAATACCTGGATGCTATCCTTGTGCAGCATTTCCCAATGACATAGAGATAAGAGGTCAGCACCTGCTTTTCCTGCAACAGGTCTGCAAACCCCTTCCCCAGAATGAACCTGAACTTTCATACAAGCTAGTTTTCTACCAGGGAGATTTTACTAATTCGTGTCTTATTCCTGATAATGAAATAGCTCAAAATATAGGGTGTAGGAAAGAGGAAGCTTTTGACTGAGTTCATACCACATTCTGTAGTTCCTAATTAGATGACTGTCTATCAATTAAAAAAGTAGTTGCGTAAGTTACTTTTGATAGCTGCCTGAATTAGACCTGGGACTATTAAAGCAGCTCAGTTTACCTAGGGTGATAAGAGCCATTCAGACCACCCTTCTACATGGGTGAGTCAGTGTATGAGTCTAAGTGCCTGTTGCTGGCACCCAGTTCAATCTCTATGTGCATCTGCAGCATTCACCCAGAATATTCACCTAGCACAGCCAGAGGAATTCTCATTGTGAATGGACGAGATAGGAAAAATACGATTTTCCTCTGAAATCTGGAACATCAAAGGGTGACCCAAAGTATGAAAAAAAAAGAGTTCAATTTACTCTTTGCAAGGTAGGAGACTAGGAAACTAGACCTGGAGACTTACTATTTAATTTGTCAGTGTATCGCATGCTACTCCTGAGAGCTTTTACTGTAAAGAGCCTCCAGTGTGGTCCAAAACAATAACAGGGTGTTTTTCAGGCAGGAAGGAAAATTCACAGAATTTCATTATGCTAAGGGACACCAAACATTGGAGAACAGAGAGTGGAAAAAAACACATTACTGCAGCTTGGGAGCAGAGGTCTGCCAAATCCAGAGAGTGAAAAACAAAAGGGCTGTAACCTATACTGGATAATATCAGAGACTACAGTAAAAAGGATAAAAGATATCACCCCTTTCTACCACATGTTTATTGCCTGCCTTTGTTTAGGCTTATAAGCCCGAAGGCTCCTTTTTCCCTCTTGATGACTAGTCTTGGGGATTTTTTTGTCATCATTTTGTACAAGATGTTGCTTTTCTTCAAAGAGCTCACATAGACTACACTGCAGATTAAGAACGTTGGTCACTCCAGAAGAGGAAACACCAAACAAGCATACAAACAGGGGCAGAGAAAAAACACATCCCAAAAGAGACCAGTCCAGCAGCAGAGATGTACACAGGCTCCCTCGTGAAATGTGACAATCAATATAACAAAGAAATTAAATCCCTGCCAGCCCTCTGATAGACATTGTGCATGCTGAGCCTAGATACTACCTCCTCTTCCTCTCTGCTTTAAGAGGGGGCATTAGTTGAGCCAAACATGAAGCTCAGCCTGCCAATAAAGATTTATTGGCTCTGCTGACAAAGTCTGCCAGTGGCCAGCAGCATTGTCACAGACTTAGTGAAGGCAGGAGTATAAAAGCTGCTTAAGAAAGCCTCACTCAGACTGATGGGGGCTAACCACTGCCTATGTTTGCCTAAACTGCCAGCTAATTGAGGTGGGAAATGACTTCTCAATAAGATGGACACTCCTCCTGATCTTGATTAACTCCCTTTGTATTGTGGTTTACAGAAATATGTCAGCGTTCTCCATCAATCTGCCAGCAAGTCTTTTCTCTAACGTATTTCAGCTTGCCACTTGGCCTTTCACTGCGGATAGGTGCTGCCACAGCTGATACAGCTCCCACATGACATCAGGGAGCAGCCCTACCTCTTCCTACTGGTGCTGACCTTCCTCCTTTGCAGCAAAAATTAAGAAAGCCAGGAACTTCTAAGAAAAATGGTATACTGGAGTAGTTGTAGCTGTGTATTTGTAGGTGAATACTTCTCAGGTATCTTTTCAAATCCTTCCAATGACTGAGAATAGTTTTTAAAAGTAAGATTTGGGGACAATGGCATTGAAGAAGAATAGTGCTGCTTTGAACACATATCTATGCATGATAGAAAATGTGGCTTTGAAGGAAAGGTCAAAAAAATCAAAATACCTGCTGTGCTAGTTGAAAGATGTGGGGAAGTGATATTTAATTTGCTTATTGCCTATCAGAAATATATAAGAAACAAAATTAGGAGAAGGGTAACTGAGTCCATATATCACTGAGGTTTCTTATAACCTTGGGACTACAACACCTATCAGGTTCAGGTTGGGTTGTCAGATGAATGGCTCCTTGTGGACGTTCTGTATTGCTTCTTTGGGAAAGACCTCTTTTCACTGTGTCTCTATATAGTATCTAATTCAGTAAGGCTCTGCTCCAAAATGAAAGTCTACAGGCAGCAATACAGAAGCCCACTTAAGAGACAATTACCCAGAATTAAATAGCTGGAATAATTCTACTTGCTTAATCTGACATTCAGTTATCACTAAGTCTACATAATATTCCAGATCCAAAAGAAAAGCAGACTTAAAATTCACATTTTTTTTTCCATTACCCTGGAATGTCGGTGGTTGGCATTTGAATTTCATACGTATATGTATATATGCCAGATCATTAAAAGAGAGAAAGAACAAGAAAGCCTCTTTGTTAATTTGCAGTGCCAGGAAGCTAAAACTTATCAAAAGTTTATTTTTTATTATATGTTCATCAATAGAAAAATCTTTCTCATTCCCATATATAGCTATATATCTAAATATTGATCTTTTATCATCTTCACCCCTGTAGCATCCATGTATCTTCCATCTGAGAAATAAGGGGATGTGCACAAAAATGGAGTCTGTATGAAAGGTACCTGATGCAGTGCTCCACAGTCAACATTTGTTTGAGGGAGGAGTGTACAGCGAAAGGTGAACACAGAAACAATACATGAAAACCAGATGGAAAGGTCTCTAAGCTGGACATTTTGTAAAATATCTTTGTGGTGTGTAAATTAACAGGCTAATTTATCTCAACTTCTCAGATTCATGTTGTTCCTGAATACCTTAGGCAGGAACTTTTTTTTTTTAACAAATGCCAGTGTCTCTGAATTTTTTGCTTTCTTATAGGTGACAAAGGTGCATAAATAATCATCCTCAAACATCTTGCAACCTTGTGGATCTGCACCAACAGACATAGAGACGAATTCTCATTTAGGAGTAAGAAATGAACTTGGATCGATTGTGGACCAGCCTGTGAACGCTGTCTTCTTTTTCTTTCCTTTTATTTTTTATTTATTTAATTTTATTTTTAGGATAGTATGGGTTAATTTCCCAGTTCTACACAATTTATCTGTGCTGAGCTGGAAGAGTGTTGAGTGGGAAAGGGTTTCATTGTCCACTAGGGCCTTATGGCTCTTCAACACCCACCACTTCTGCCTCATGTCAAAGAAAAGCAAATAGGTTTATTAAATAGCTGTCAGGCCAAATGAGGCTGTACAGAGAACAAACAGAAGGGAAATTGGATTAGAGGCAGAGTACATGCCACACTAAACAAGGGTACAGATTTACGGCTTTCTCTGTGTAACTGGACAAAGGACTTTGAAGATGAGTTTTGGGAATGGGGGAGCCAAAGTCTGGGGAAAATGGGCAGGTGCCCACACAACCCAAAGAGAGTGGCCATCATCCTCCTCAATAGCTGGGAGCACAGAGGTGAAAGTACCACTCTCCCCTTTCAAATGCCTAGCTGTATTTCTCCAGCACATTCTCTCAGCGTGTGAAGAGGAAGAAAACCCAGGCTGTCCCTTGCCCACCTCCCTCAGGGAAGGTGCCTTCACCACGACCTTCTGAGGCGTCAGTTCTAAATCACGCCATCTAACCCAGCAGAGGCAACAAGAGAGAAAAATAGTCTCAGCAGAACTACAGAGAATTAAACTTTCCCTGATAAAAGCTTTGGCTCACAGGCAGGATAAGAGAGGTTGGGCTCTTTTGCAAGTGGCTGATAGTTATTCCCAGAGAGACTCCGGCCAAATTCTCACCATAGAGGAGAAAGTGCCAAAATATTTTGAAGTCATTTTTAGCTGAGAGAAAAGGGAAGGAAAATACAAACACACTCACCAAAGGGACTGCAGGGGCTGGTAAAGTCAGAAGGATCATAGTAGGCCAAGCAATGGAAGGAGCTATGTGTTTTGGGGTAGAAATCTGCAGGTCTCAGCTAGCAGGAACTGTGACCTGTGCTGCTATAGCAGCCTAAATTTTTCTTATGCTGGATGAGGAGTCTATACCACATCACCCACAGCACAGTAATTGACTCCACCATGAGAAGAAACAGGCTGTGACCCTTGCACCTGCCTTCAAAACCTGTGTTTTTGTCTCCCACAGCCAAGCTGGATAGCAAAGAGCTGGTTATCAGGTGCTCCTCCAGACTCAGGTCCAAAATCAAGCACTTTTCTGGATCTTCACCTCAAACCATCTCAGGCAGGTTGGGTTGCTTATCATCCTCTGATTTATTTAAGCATGTGGTAGGCTTTCTTCATCTCTTGAGTGTATTACCTGCTCTGGTATTTCTTGATCACAGCAATTTCTAAGATAATTTGTCCTCAGATCAGTGTGCATTTGGAGCTATTCTTGATTATTTACCTTGCAAGAATTTGAAGAGCAGTTGTCAGGATTGACACAAGGCATTAAAATGGTGCACACACCTTGACATGATGCTGCAAAAAGGAGGGTCTTCATTCCATGCATGGTCCACGTATTATGTTCTCCAATCCAAGCTCACTTAAAGGTTTAATGTAGCATAACAAACATCAGCTGATTTTCAGTCACTTACATTCAGCATCCAAGAAAAACTTTGGCTTTTCTGTGCTTCATCCAAAAAAATTCCTTAATTTTAATGAATGAACCAGTGAAATTCTTTGAATAACTACAGTATTAGCATCTGTAAGAGGACAGTTGAGACCATGAAGAACCATTCAGATATTCTGGTAAACAGAGCAGAGCAAATTGCAGAGTTTGGGTTTTTTTGAAGGGAGAAAGTTCAATGAGGATGGCTTGTGTCAGTCTGCTACTAAAATCTTATTTCTCGAGATCTTGGCCTGAAACATCAATTCTCCTTTAACCGTTAGGGGCTGGGTTGAGACTAGTATTCCAAAACATGAACTAGCTTAGGTCTTTTGGTAAGCACAGTGTGATGTCTGACCAATAAGGTCATTGTAAAGATAACAAGGTCAGTTGAGGATCCTGACAGTAAGAGCAACAGTTTCAGTATGAATGGGACTACCCAAACAAGTTGGCCTGGAAGGAGAAGAGAAACGCCCCAGCTCTCTGATCCCACAGTGGGGCTTTGCAGCCTCTCCTCATGGCCATGCCAGAGTGGACAGGGCTGGGAGACACCACACACCCAGCTTCTAGGGTGCTGCTGGCTCAGGAGGGGGACAGAGCTGTCATCCCCACCACGTTATCTGCAATGCATATGAGTGACAGGTATCTGTCATCAGTGGCTGAGCAGAGCAGCCACAAGCGCTGATCCTCCTGCTCCAGGGATGGCTCATCCAAGGCACCCGTTAGCTTTGGATCACTGTGAAGGCCAAGAAATTTGCTGCTGTGCTTCAGGCACAAGTTTCTGCCTCTCTGAGCTTAGTAAGGTGCTATCATAAACCACAAAATTAGGTGTCATTGTGGAAAGTGCTTGGCACAGCAGTCACATGGCAGTGTGCAGTAAGAATGGTGTGCTATATCACCAAGAGAATCCAGGCAAAATCCACCTCAAGATACTCAGGGCTAATTCCACTTACAAGAAGTCATGTTTCTTTTGTCTCAACACTGAAAATGCTAAGGCTTCCTCTCTTCCTTCCCACCAGTTTGTCAGGAGCCAAGGCTATTGTTACCAGGGAGCAGTTGAAAGTTTCCCTGATGTACTGCAAGAATTGGAAGCGAAGGCCTGGTTTCAAATGCATTTTTGCAATGATTTAACCGGTCTGGTTTGGGATGCCGTGGCTGTGCTTAATTTTATGGTCATATTACATGCTGATAGATCTTACTTTTTTTTTTTTATTTCACTAACAGAAAGCATCAGTATCTTGCCCGTGAATTATCTAAACAGTTTCAGCTCTCTCGATAATGAAACATAAATCAGAGGGCAAGTTGATTAGTAGCATGCTTGTAAAATATTGCATATATGCCAGCACTGGTAAAAGAGCATTCAAGCCAAATGTTACAGGCTTTGGCTTGTTGGCTTGAAATAGAACAGCTAGAGCTACATACATGTGAAATGTTAATTATTTGTACCACAGCAGCACACACAGGTGGTAGCTGTGAAGTAGGTCAGTATTTCATAGAAGACTGACCCTAATTTATTTGGGGCTGAGAACAGGGTGACTATATTTTACAAGAAAGATTTTGAGGAAGTGATGACTGTTGGTAAAACTCTTTCTTTGTCATCAAAAATGAGACTCATCCACTTTTATTAAGAGCAGATTTAAGACTACACAAGCCTCAACAGGAAATGTCTTAGAGTAATAGCAGTCCCTACCAAAAATCCCACCCATTATGCATATACCAATGCTGAATTAGAGAGCAACATGGTAGAATCACAATAATTCAAATAATGATGCAAACACAGCAATAAATCTGGTGTTACACACCATTTTAAACAGAAGAGGCTTTTAATAGAGACCACAGTACAGAGTTGTTCAGAAGCTGCAAAATGGGTAGCATTAATGTTACAAAACCAGGCTCTTGGTAAGAGCCACCAGGCCTTGCTTTTTGTATATGGACTAAAAACCAAAAACAACAACAGCAACAGCAACAACAACAAACAAAAAAAACCCCAGCAGATAATGTACCATTAAGCTGTTTTGTGGCTTTGTCTGACCAGAGATTTTGCCTTGAGGAAGTTTCCTGCACAGCTGGGCACGTGATAGGCCTGCAGACTAAAGTGTCATGCTAGATACAGAGACCAGACTTGACTGATTAATGCATACTACAATATAGAAGCAATTATTGAGGTGTTTGGAACGTGGCAGAAGCAGCAGATTGATCAGCTTCCAAAACAAGCTGTAGATGATGTCCAGTTTCTGGTAAAAGTATGGTAGAGACAAAACAGCCAAACCTCAGAAGCCACTGAAAGCTCAAACCAACCAACCAAAAACAACCCAGGGACCGAGGTAGTCAAGTTTCAATAATCCATGAAATTACTGAAGCAATGAAACAGAAGCAAGTGAAAATAACATGTGCCACAAGTTAAAGTCTTAGGAAGAATGAAGGGCAGGTACGCCCTTGCAAGCAGTTCTGCTGCAGTAGGAGGGGATCTGCAGAGCAAAGCAGATGGTGGAGAGAACCCAGCTGCACACTGCACTCAGCTGAAGGGGTGCTTCAGCCTGGCACTCGCCCACTTTCCCCAGACTTAGAACGCATTAGCTGGAGCACATTGGCCACACATCCTCCGCTTCCAGTCCACACAGAAGAAACAAGGTTTCTGACCTCCAGGACTGCCTCACAACACAAACCAAAGCATGTTAAGTGGGGATGTGTGGGAGACAGACTTCAAAAGCGCTCCTGCCCTACAGCGATACACTAACACAGGGTAGAGCCTTGCTTATCTAAAAGTATAACTGCATTGCAGGAATTTTCTTTTCAAATTTCAAATATCAAACATGATATTTTTCATTCTGTGATGGAATTTCTTTTCGGGAGCACATTGATAGCAGTATTCTACAGCAACTACTACCACCAAAAAAAAAAAAAATTTAGCATGATGTTAAATATCATGCCACATGCTTCAACTTTTAGTCAGACCTGAAGTGTTATACTACACTGAGTGAAGGCAGTTATACTACACCTAGGAATCATTGGAGATCCCTTTCAACAGAAAATATTCTATCCTAGGCTTCACGACCAAGCCTGAGTATAATAATGTGTAAACAGCAGATTTGTACCATTATGCCTCTCTCAGAAAAAAACCTCCACTGAATCATTTGACTTCAGCGTGTATGGGAGATGGACTGGTGCATGGGCTGGTGTCCTGCAAGGTAGGACAGAGCAGGCTGCTGTAACACTGTGCTGAATTTAGATGGATGAACATATCCGAGGTTCATCATCCAGAAATGTTAGAACATTCTTTCTACCATGATGCACAGCAAGTTTGCTCATCACGCTAACCAGGCTGCTCGTGCTAGTTTACCACTTCCGTGGCATCTTTGAACTACCACATAAGGAAATAATCTAGGACCAGCAGCAGGAAATATCTGTGATCACTTCCTAGTATGCAAAGTTATTCTACCCTCCACCAACAGTTCCCCTCCCAATCTTTTTCTGAAGAAAGATTGTTCCTTCTGAGTAAGAAGTAGATACCAAGGTGCACTGAGTCAAATTTAGACTTGCAGCCCACAGGTTCATGCAATGGGTTTGCAGATAACTGTACTGCCTGTGGTTTCATACCAACTTCTATGGTTCAGGTAGATGCTATCAAAAAAGCTGTATGGTCACGCCATTTTCTCTATACAGCCAGACTGTGACCACGCCAAGAAGTCTAAATTCACAGCCATGGATTTCTGAAAATGGGACCATGCAAGCTACACTTAGCTCTCTTGGAAGTTTAACAGCAACTTGCTCGTCCAGTGGCATAGAAAAGATGTCATGTTGAACTAAACTTCCTGGATGTCTTAGATAAGGTGGTATTGTGTCATGCAGACAGACCTTATTTGTCTGTCACCCTTGGGGGTGGCTTATGGGTCATAGAGGATAGGCAGGTATTGATACTGGACTGCTCTGAAACCTCTTTCATAACACAGTGATGAAGAAAAGTTGGTTAATGACAAAGGAAGACTTTCCTTTGTATTATGGTTCCTTCTTGGCAAGGATTTCACTTCAATAAACACATTTTAAAATAATCACCACTGGTCAAGGACAAAGTGAATCTCTCAAGTCAATTTGACATAATTCTGTTTGATTCGAAGTTTATCTACTATTTGATAAATCGTAGCCTGTCATCCTTCAGGGGCAGCTACAGGGAAAACAGGTCCTCAGTGACAATGTCCCCTGTCCTTCACCCTCTCACCTTCTGGGCTCTCTGGACTTGAAATTTCTATTTGAGTCCCTTTCCAGATGGTATCAAAAAAGGCAAAAGGTTTTTTTTCTCATTCTTGATAGGCAAAGTCCCAGAAAAGTAATACATTAAACACTAACCTGTAACTCCAGAAAAAAACAGAACTAGTAGTTGTTTGCCAAAGCCTGAATTAGAGACCAGCGACTTGAGATAAGATAGGCAATCAGCTCTGACTCTGCCACTGCAGACTTCTGGTCTACTTGCAAGAGAAGACATGTCATCGTTTCTCTTGACAGTCCCCAGGATTTCAGGGAGAATGCCTAACAGTCACAGGAGAAAGAGGCAAATGAAAACAGGACTCTTAAGGAAGAATGAAGGGCTTTAGGAAAGAAGGTCTTAACTTTATTTTTAACAGGGAGTCTACATCAGCTCTGACTAAGGTTATATATGTTTGTATATGTCATCATCCTTGGCCAGGGAGACTGAAACATAGTGATGTAACATAGATTTTGTTGTTGCATCAATCCCTTACATAAGAGTCACACTGTCAGAAGAGGTCTGAATAAAAAAGAAAGTCAGTTTATTCTTTGCACTGTTCAGTAGTTACTTGAATAACATTCTTTTTTAAATTAGAATTTCTCCTTAATCTGCCTGTTCCTCATGGGCAAATAAATGGGCCATATTACTACTGGAAACACATTTTCCTAGACACTTCCTGTAGAAAAAAAGTCATGTACTACATTGAATTTACAGCTTCTGTCAAGAAAAAAAACGGATCACAGCTATACATTCCACTTAGTGTTCAAACACTGAAGCAGTCGGATCCAGGTGGTCAGTCCACGGGACTGGTTTCCTAGGCACAGTTCTGAGGCTCACATTAACGTCTCCAACACATTGGCAGCATGGCAGAACCCTGGATAGCAAGAGCCAAATGTGAGCACTGCAGACATGCAGCAGCTGCTTTTGCTGTCAGCTGTGGCAGGCTCTATTTCTTATGGCTAGCTAGGGAGGAGGAGAGGAGAGGTGCTAGTCCATAAACACTTATAAGCTGGGGCAAAAGTCCCTTGATATTGTTTCTTTTCTGAAGTGTAAATTCATATACAAGCATGTGTCATTAAAGAAATAATTTTCTGCTGCAGTTTCTCAGGAGACTACAAAGTACTTTGCACGCACATTTAGTTATACAGAAATGGTACCTTATTCCATCATGAAGGAAAAAATGTTTTAGTAAGGAAGCACAGACGTTTCACTTGCCCAGTTGTTCTTGACTGGTTGAGAGGGTGGTTGTTCTCAAAAACATTCAACTACTGTCAGGGGTACCCAGAGAAATACAATACCGCTTATCCATAGCCAGACTATTCCCTGGACTGGTACCAAAAATAGCAGATGAAAGTGGTTATGAATCACAGTTTGGTGAAGAGGGGAAATGGCAGAAGGGCTGTTGGAAGGACTATCCCCTGTCATGGTGCACAGTCCCTGTCACACAGAGCATATGGGTTCTTACACGGCTGTGTGGGCCCCCCCACTTTCCAGACTGATGCCTTCCCCAATGGAAGTGTGGGCTGCTTCTATGACCTCTACTTATATGATGGCTCTGGCTGAGCTATTTGACACCAAATGGACTGCACGTGTCCCCTGATTTCCTAGTACCTACCTCAGCCAACACTAATCAAATCGGAAATTCTTCACAGGAGGGTTCTCCTTTCCTTCTCCAAATGAAACATCTCCTCCTGCTGTACACTCTCTCTTCAATTCTGACACTATTCAGAGTAGAAATTTAGGAAAATGGTTATTGCATTAGGGCCTCTTCCTTCTTTTCAGAGACAAATAAAATGAAAAGTTCAAAAGCTCTTGCTTTTGGTCACAACCTTCAAACCAGTTTGCCAGGAGGCGTACGTACGTACATTTGTATTTTATACAGCCTTTCTTCTTCCTTCCCTCGAAGTAGTCCTCTAAAGACCACACAGTACGCAGCATTTGGAATTTTCTTTTTTTTTTCCCCCTCTGGAGCTCATTCTAAAGTACTTCCACAGATATTTTTCTTGCTTTGTGTTGCGTTTCCTCTGTAAGCTTTAAAAGACTTGGCAACACAGCTTCCCTGGCTGGTATAAATAGAGCCATAGATATTTTTAAATCACAAAAGCAAACCTTCTTACTCCTTCTCCCTCCTCCCCAAAAGCCATATCACATGAGAATCTCTCTCCTCCTTCTGATGGAAGTAATTTCATTATTTTAAAAGCACTTACACAACCAACAGAGGCGACACCATGTGTATGTGCATACACAAGCCTCCTCAGGAGTCAATATGATTGTGCCCTCTCCCTACTTTTTCCTTTCTCTCTCCTTTATCAATAATACTTTTTTTTACATTTTAACCAGGTACAGGTTGATATCCACTGTATCTATCCTAAACATGAGAACATGAGTTTCCAATGTGCAGTGTTAAATCCAAGTAGGTTGCTACACTTGGTGGAAAAGGCACAGAGAATGCCTTTTTGATGAATTATACAAGTCCAGTTTAATCATGGAAGTTGCTTCCTTTTAACAGAGGATTTTAACAACTGTCCCTTGACCAGTAGGTTGACTCTAAACATCTCCAGCCCCTGTGTGTGCTTAGGGATCTTCATTTATTGCAGAGCTTTCCCTTACTCTAAAATAAACTAACTGCAGTGTCACTTCTTCCTAGTGTTTGGAAAACATGTTTGTCAATTTTTGGTTCAAATTTAGAATCACTCACATAATTTTGCTTGATACTGAAGGTATCTATTTTCTTGTCCATTAATTTCATTTTTCTGAAATCTGCTTCTACTGATACATTTCCAACCAAAAAAAGCATTTACTGACGCTACATATGCCTAGAAAGCCACCATAATAAACAGCTAAAGACAGTGTTAATATAAACAGAGTGAAACACCCCCAAAACAATGGACCAGGGCAGCCTACCAGAGGGTCTGGACTGAGACTGTCATTCCAGATTTAGTACTCCTATTTTAATACTTGGTTATCTCAGACAATATATTTTCCCTCTCACCCCCTGAAAAGTTAAGCAGCACAAGGCAGGAGAAGCTTTGGGAATTTTTGACCCTTCTCAGTGACTTTTGTCAAGCAACGAACAATCCCAGTTTTGGAAAGTATTTGTACAGCCTTTCTTCTGTTATAAAGAATTGCACTTCAATGTACAGCTAAACAAGAATAGTGTGACAGGTGGAAAGGGAAAGTGTGGTATTCAACTATCTCACCTTTGTTTGGTGGGCTATGAGGAGGAAGAACTGTGTTGTCTTCTCTCCAAATGTCAATACCTCCTAATCAAAACTCCTTCAGTCCCTGCAGAGCAGAAAGATCCCTGCCCATGGTGACAAAGATGGCAAATAAAGGGCCATGCAGTATGTCTTAGTATCTAGTAATACTTGAGCTTCTTCAGACTTAGAAACTGAAAAGATGGCCTTAAAATGCCAGAGACACAAAATTAGGATTATACTGGGGTGTTAGAGAGGAAAAAATGTTTATTTTAGTATACTGATTCCCCATGCAATTCCTGTTCTCAGATCACTTCAGAAGCAAGTTGTTGGAAGGGCTCTATAGAAGCCCCTGAAACCAAATCTCTCTCCCCTGGCTTTGTAGCCCTGCACTGTCTGGAGTGTGTGATCCTCACTAAGGGAGCTGAGTGATGTTTCTCCAAGAGCAAGGGCCTTGGGCTTGTTGGTAGTTGCAGTAACCTTAACAGTGAGAGAAGAGCCTGTGGTTATTCACAGTGGTCATGATGCAGTGGTCATTCAGCACACCCTAGCACACACACTTCCCTGCCTACCTCACTGTGCACTTTAATGTGCATTAAGTGTTAAAAAGTCCTGTTGTACTCTGATTTGCTGGCCTCTGAGTTCCTACTTCAGCCAAATCTCCCCAGCACTGGTGTTAATTGTCCGTTTGTATCCCCTAGTGTCTGAACTTCCTCTCTCCCTGCAGACAGTTCTCCTACACCCATCACGTGTTTTCTGTACTTCCAGACACATCCTCTGAGCTGCCATGGACCACATCCGAGTCTCCCAAGCTCCAGAGCACTGGAGGAGGCAGGGTCCAACAAAGGGCAGGTTTCCCCCAACATCAGGCTTATGTGGAAGTGTCAGCCTGAGGAGACCAAAACCCAAGTTTGACTATAAGCAGAGCCAGCGCAGAGCTATGGCGATGAATCATGTGTACTAGAGTGTGCTTTTCCCCAAAATGCACACAGCTTCTCTGCTGCAGAAAGAGCCATGGCTGCAGAGGACAAAGGAGACAAAGTTTAGAAGTCTTGCCATGCACCTGCTAAGTTTTATTATTCAGTATGATTTCAAACAAGAATATCCTATTTTCATGGGAGACTATGGATTTTTTAAATTTTGAAAGACAGATGAAAGAAAGTCTCTATACACCTCTCTCTGTCATTAGTGAAAGAATTAGTGAGCACTTTTCACCCTGTCAAGGAAGAAATAAAAGATACCTCAAAACAATGATGCCACTGCAACTTCTAAGTATGATTTACCCAATTTCTTTGCTCCAACTTATTTTTACCTAGCTCAATGCTTAGAGGAATGAATTTAGTATTCAGGTTACCTTACAAATATTACAGAAGACACATACAGATTGTAGAATAACACCTTATTTTTCTTAACTCTTGCACTCTCCAACAATATTTCTTTTGTTTTTATGTTTGTTCAACTGCACAACTAACACTGAAAAGACAAAAAAAATTAGATGAGAAAATACTACAGGAAGCAATTGTCAGCATGAGATAAATTCCGTTTGGTCAAATAGCAACAGAAGATCTGTGATGGACCTGCAGAGAAACAAACCTGTAGTAGATATCAAATATCACAAACCTTTACCAGGACTCCCATAAAGGCAGCACAAATATGATGCTACTCCATCGTGCAAGTTCCTTTAATGAAAATGAGCAATGCTGTGCTGTTAGCTAATATACAGTATTGCTCATTTTCCAGAGGCATACTTGGCAAGGGAAGACAAACTGTGGAATAAATGTCAAGAAGAGTAAGAATGAGGGAAGCAATGGCAAAACAAACATAAAGAACTGCCTCCAGATGTTCAGGCAGATCCCCTTTTCCTCTGATCAGAGTGGTGGAGCAAAACTGCAGCTGCTCTTGTGTCTGTTCAAGATTTATATTAAAAATGAAAGCATCAGCATTTGCCTGTCCTGCATCAGGGTGTGCTAGAGTCACCCAGGCTCCAGCAGAATATAATCTGCACATGGAGGTTAACATGGTTGAATCAATCTGATCATGGATGAAAATTCAGCTGCTATCGATTCCCTGCTTACACTGATTGCCCTTCCCGGGTCAGAATGGAAACCCATCCCATTGTTCAGTGAATGCAGTATTCTGTTCACTACATCAATTACCCTGACCCCAGGGGGTCCAAAAGCCTCCCTGCTCACCCATTTACAGTGACAGCTGTCATGCTAATGAATCCACATTGACATTATAATTAAACCATTACACAAAGTGTGGCCTCACTCTCAGCTGTACAGCCAACCCACACACAAGGCCACTTTGGAGAGGTTTCCTGTTAGAAACCTAGTATAGTAAGAGGACATATCCATCAAGTCTTAGAAGATGAAAAAGGCAGGCAGAGGATGCAGACTTAAAGAGAGGTTAGAAAACAAGGACAACCCTTGAAATTACTTTTGGTTTTCTTCTTTAGGGTGGCTTTTGCTGAAGTGGTTTCATGGCAGATTCCTGACAAGTCTCCTTTTGGAGTACATCTTACAGAATAAGAGGTAGTGCAGGACAATAACAAACTTCACAAGCAGAGTCAGAAGCACAAAGGTTCCCACACCCTCTGCACTCACCTCACCTGAGCTAGAGATCTCACACATCACAACCAGACCAAGGATAAAAAGCAAGCCGAATATACACCAGTTGATGTATACATATGACAGTTGTCCAAGAGGAAGAGGGAGTTGCTAGGTACCACATTTCCATTCTGCTTAACTGAAGCCCTGCTCCATAGGGGCACTGCAAATACAATCAAGCCATAATCCTCTCTGAGTTTCTTTACATAAGGTGCACCCTTTTCAACTTTGGCCGCTGCTGACCAACAGTTTCCAAAGGTTTTTCTGTAGTAATGGATTGGCTGGATAAAGTGTTCTATCAGGCAAAGGGCTGTTGCTCTGTGCAAACCAAAATGTAGGTGGATGGAGAAGGCTGGAAGAGAAAAATGTTGATGTATAGGAAAAGAAAAAATGCTCTTTTCCTCTATCCTGTAAGTACTGATCTTCCCAAGTAATACTTTACAGTTATATAGCAGCCTGTTACAGAAAACCTAGTAGTCCCTGAAATATTTGGTTCTAATGAAGCATGAATTACATGTGCTCATCTAGACAGACAGTATAACCTACAGAAGGCAGTGTTATCAGGAGCACGGAGGTCATCAATTTGATAGTTTCAAGTCACACAGTCTGGCCTGGACAGGACAAAATGGTCCTCTACCCATATTTAGTTTATCAGGAGTCTCTGTGAGTATGAGAGGATTTAAAAACTGTGTTTTGGTTTTTTAAAATACAGTGCATTCAAGTGCAGGGATATGCTCTGAGATGTTATTCCATGTTGCTGTTTGGGAGAAAATACTCATATTTGAGTACTGAAAAGCACTCCATGTAATGCTTTATCTCAGGCTTTTGAACTTAATAAATTTAAGGGCATGACTGTCAACATGAAGAGATTACCTGAACTTACTTTGAGGCCTTTGTGATCATCCTGAAGTGATTTCAGATCTATCAGAATGAAGAGGAATTAATTAGTTCCTGGGACTTTCTAGAGGCCTCTGCATCTGTATTGTGAATCTTTAGCAGAAATCAGCTTTCATGTAACCCAACGACTCTTGGTGGCAGACAATTAAGCTATGAAGACTTGGCTTCTCCGCCCTGTCATTAAGAGCTGCCCAAAATGTACCTTGTTAGTTTCTACTAACTAAGAAGGTCGTATGGCTTCTGCATATACCATGTTAAATATGTTCCTCCCAAAATTCACGGCAAAGAGTGAGTTTTATACACCATTCCTGCCCTCCCCCACCCCCCCAAAAAGCAAGCTGAACTTGTTTTTAAATACTCGGACAGAGAATTAATTCAAATTTTAAAGTAGAATTAAATTTATTTATAAAATTTATTCATAAAACTTTTCTTTTCCTTAGAAAATTCAGGTGTCCTACCATAGATAGAGACGTTTCATTTTCCCTATTGAAAGAGAGCACACTTCACACTTCCAACAGTTTTTAGAGTTACCTTCTCCAACTGATAATCCTTCATGTTTCTTTCCTCCTTTCATCCCCTCTCTACAGAAGATTACCCCACATCCTAAAGTGAAAAATAAAAGGAACAGATATAAAAGGTAGGTCATGGAGTTAAGTGCTCACAAGTTGGGAAGTGCCAAAACCATGGCTATCCTGTGACCCTAAATCAGCCAATGGGCAGTGAACATATTATAGTGTGTTTAACCCTTTTACCTTGCACAGATGCCTTTCAGTACATGAGAAACATGTCCAGCTATGCAGCCACCAGTAGAAGAACAATGTCAAATTCTTATAAATCACGGGAAGACCCAAGGAAGCACACACTGGGAATATCATGTGGCATCATGTGGTTTTCCACATAAATGATCAGAAGAACTAAAATTCTTAAATCCCCCATTATCATATTAAGCCAGTCCAAAGCAAATATTTAGCACTGGAAAGGGATATAACCTGGTGAAGTTATGGGCAGTTGGACCTTGGTCAACAATTTCAGCAGCAGGTTACACTTCTGTTCCTACTTATAACACTGCATGAACAGAACAATATCTCAGAAACTTTTTTTTTTTTTTTTCTTTTAAATGAGCATAATTCCTTTGCCGTCCCTAGGGCTGTGCAAGTCTACAGAAGCTGAAGACTGCCTGTAATGTATGTTGTGTTATTCTGGTTTCCTAAACTGTACTTCAAATGATGGATGGGAGGCTGAGGCAGCTGATAACAATGCTAAATGGTGAGAGACCAAATATGCACCAGTAGCTCAGCTGAAATTGTGTAGCTGGCATAGAGCTGGCTTTGGGTTGAAAAACATATGAAGTGTCCTGAGAGTGTGTCAGCTCTTGAGTCCTTGAAATGTGGTTTTCTTTTGCAAAACATCTTTCTCTTGGAGGATGGTGCAGAGGGAAGGGTGTGACTTAAAAAGCCATGAACATGAAGACTTCTAATCAAGGATGCAATACAATAACTGTGATATCAAACAGATCAAGGATACAGGCTGCTGGGATCAGCTTGCTCCTCTCCGAAAGGGGAAGGTGCACAGGTAGGGAGGCCATCTGCACATTTTGTGTTTCTTTCTTGTGCCTAGGACAGGTCCACCTATATGCCTCATCAGGAGTTTGGATCTTTTTAAAAGACTTGGTATTTTTACAGTAGGATTCTTCTTTTCCATGGTCTGCACACTGCACCTCAAGGAGCCCAGTTAAGTCCAGCTATTCTCTTTTGAAGTTAGCCTTGCTCTGGCATATCTATGGGATCTGTGGTGCCTATCCTCTGGTGTAACAATTTGCTAAAGTCATCCCAAATCCACAAGTACTGACATACCAGAACATTAATGTTTTCCCCATCAGAACCTTTCTACATGTGGATAAAATCCAAAACATTTTTGCCAAGATAAGTACTTACAAGTGTTGGAACACTGGTTGAAAAGGGTTTCTCCTCTGCCTTGGTATATTTAGCAAATTCTAGTGGTAGGAGAGGCAACAGTGACCGAGACAACATGGAGTTCTGCTGTGAAATAGCTGGTCTCAGCTGAAGCAAGACAACTTGAACTGAAAGGCAAAGTTAGATGGAGCAAAGACTTATTAGGCCTCCAGGATAAGATACTTCAGAAAATAAATCTAAGCATGAGCTTGAGCTTGCTTTTCTGTTCCTAATATTCTAAGAACTAACATTATTCAAACACAGCATTTACTAATTCTGCATGTTTACAGAATGGCTGAGGCCTCTGGACATTTCTGAACTACGACCAGTCAGTGATGTTTGCATTTAGGCATTCAGTCAAGACAGAGGCAGAGAAGGGGGCAAAGAAGTCAGTAAGTCAAAAACCTAATTTTTGCATTTCGATATTTTTCCTCTATTCATCTGTGTCAGTCTTAACAATGAGGAGAGCTGCTTTTCTGTGGTCTGTCCCTTTTTACTGATGGGTCCTGAGGATCCCCCCAGTGCAATCCCTACTGCCTGAAATTTTACAAGATCCCCACAGCTCTTCAATTACCTTCGCTGGCCTGTCAAGACTCCAGCATCTCAAATTCAGTTAGCTGGTGTTTGGACCTCTGCCAAGGGCCAGCCTTTGCTCCTAATGACAGCCAGCTGAGGGGACACTGAGAGGGGCTGAATTCAATTTGCAAGCCCTCTAATCTGATTAGGGGAGCAGGGTTTTTATTTTCTCCAAAGTTTGCAGTAGCCAGGATGAATGATGGCCAAAGGATGAGCTGTCAACATCAACAAAGACTTGGAGACAAAAGAAAAAAAATGAGAGGGTATAAAAATTTTTTAAGAAGAGAAATGCGTCTGCTGTGATTGACAGCAGAGCAAGCTGTTGAGTGAATTGTTCAGGTGACAATGTTGTGTTTGCAGAGTGTCACTCTGTGTGGGCTGTTAAAGCAGAAATGGATCCAGCTACCAGGCAGATGTCAAATTCCAAGGAGAGCTTTTCTTTTTTTTCTAAATAGATCCAGTGTCCAGCTTCTAATAAATATTGTGCTGTTCTCCCTTCTGGGTCTAAAATATGTAATAGTTTCTCTCTTTTCTACTTTGTGATACTCTATTACAACTACTCAGCTGCAACAAAAACTTGTTCTATAGCCACACACACTACATTTCTATTCTTCCACATCTGAGCATTTTGTCTTCTTGAATGAACTTGAGAATCACTCTGCTAAAGGCAGGTATCACTTCACATTAAAGTACTCTCCTCAAGCACGCAGGTTTTATTTGATTCACTTCATAATACAATTATGACAGTCCAAAACCACTTTCTCACTATGATTTTCCTAATGTTTGAACACCTTGCACACTCAGTTAATCTTTATTCTTTGTATCACCAGAACATGAGCCTGGAGGAAGACAGTGGAGCTCTGGCAATTCTGCTCTTCCTCTCAAAACACCTACTGACTCTGCACACATTTATTTCTACTCACTTAAGTCAGATCCTGAGGAAAATTATTTAAAGAAAAAGCATTCTCTGATGAACAGGTACAGAGCAGGCTTAGACACCAATCCAGTAAAAAAGGCCCATAACAAAATACAAGAGATATTCATGCACTCAGGATTTCCATTTAGAAAGTTTGTGGTCTAGAATCCATCTCATAAACCATGAGCAAAGCAAGCACATTTGGAGAAAGAGATGCTAAGGGAGAACTCTGATTCCAGATCTGACCCTGCAGTATCACAGCATCCTTGACTTGGATGGTGGAGTGATACCAATATGTTTCACAGCCCTACAAAGGTCATGATGACTTTAGCTATCCATGGGAATCCCTGAGAAGGATACATTTTTCAGAGACAGGGTTTCTGAAACTTCCAAATGGAAAGATAAGATTCTTCCAGCACCTCATAGTACCTCCAAGGCAACGTAATGGTTAGCAAAAACCTGGCTCAAGTGACACATAACACCACCTTTTCTCATCACCCTGTAATATTCACCACAAAAATTCACTCTCATCCTATGAGCACATCAACTGGCAGAGCAGCACGAAGAGACAATTTTGGGTATCAGACTTGAGAAGAGAGTCTGCAGTACCAGCAAGGTAGGAATCAAGTCACCACCACCACAGCTTCACCTTAGAGCAGGAAGACAGGCTTGGTCTCAGAGATGACCAGGCAGAAGCTGGTCATATCCCAAGAGCTGTGCACCAGTCACAGGAGAAATGGAACCCAACATTGCCCAGGCAAGCAGCACTATAGTCTTGTGAAAGGGCACAAAGCAATTGCATCATTTCCTTAGTGGTCTGCAGGTCTGAAACAGGGGATTGCTTTTGAGATATCTTAAAGGTGCTTCAAAAAAAAGAAACAAGCAGAAGAACCAAGGAGTGTATATGATAGAGAAGGGGCTGTTGTTGAAACCACAAAGAGACAGAGAGGATTAAAACAAAAGTGGTAATAATTCTCCTATTCTCCCACAAGCAATATCAGGAGTTGTGCACAGGCTTCCTTTCTAGCAGGAATCTCACTTTGGTAGCAATCTTGACTCACTTGCCATCCTGAAATATTTCAGTGCGCTCACCTCAAGTAAGACTTCCCTTAACTTCATAATTTGGTGATGGAGAGCTGGTGAAGGGGTATCTTTCGCCCATGTGCAGAGCTCTGAGGTCTCCTTTGCTGGAGAGAGGAGGCTTAGCATTTGGGAAGTAGCTTGTCGTCTCATCAAGAATGTGCTTTCTGCCTCTTCCCATATTCAAAGCCTCTGCAAAAATAAATTAATGCTCACAAGTGTTCAGCTGGAACATATTAGCTTGTCTGCAAAGATCCTCAATGGTCCCTTGCTCTAACCTCCCTCAGTTCTTGCATTCAACTGGATTAGGCTGTCTCCACAGAACAACCCAGGGCTAAAGGGCCAAGTGAAATGCTTGTTGCAATTATTCTTTTCTCCTGTCTATCTGGGGTCTCCGTGGAGCCAGACAGGAGAGCTGACAGCAGCTGCCTGTGTTGTGCCCTCTGCTTTCCTTGATAATACTCTGGCAGAGAAGAATGAGAGCAGCCTGACAAAGCTACAAAGAGGTGAATAAGCAGAGAAGAGGAAGGAGACAGGAAGATGAAGCTCATATGAATGAGGAAAGCACATAGGAAAGGAGATACAGAAGCAGATATGGACACATAGGCAGGAAGAGTGGCAGCTGGGAAGAGCAATTTTGGAACAGGAGGTGAAAAGAAAAGACACACTGGCCTTCTGGAGCCTGGAGTCAGCACAGAGGGTGCCCTTTGCAGTCTAATAGAAGTAACAGAGCTCTGACCTCTTATAAGTTACATCTTGAGCTTAGCTAGTGCAAGAACCATGATCCCATTTTGCTATTCTCAGTATGTTGCAATGTTACATGAGTAGGAAATTACAACCCAAATGTCATGGTACTGGAAAGAAAAGGCTGCAAAACCAAACACCCCAGTGTCAGAAAGTGGCAGAATTAGTCATTGATGTCTTTCAGTCTAAGACTGTACAACAAACTGTCACCTGTGCTTGTTAATTTCTTTACATTTCTATTGAGAATAAACTGACCAGTATGGATGCCTTGCCTTTTCATTGGCATCCATGCATTCAAAAGCATTAAATTATAGCACATAGCATCCTATCAGTAACACTACAAGCTAGATGCCAAGTGTGCATTCCATATTCTAGATCTATCTTTATAGTCGAATAAGAGTCCGAAAAGCCAAGCCAGACAACAAACGGAGATGGAAAAGGCAAAAACACTGAACATCCTAAAAAGCCTCTGGATGACAAAACTTGAAATGATGGTGCATGTGTTTACATCTTATTTGAGGTCATTAATGCAGTTACACCACAGGAACTTTTGGCCCATTATTAATAATATCCAGAAGATGAAGAAGAGTAACACACTTAATTGAAACCCTTGTCAAAATGAAAAATTAATTATCCCTCAAAGATTCTCTGTCAAACTGTCTCTTTCTATTTGTTGCGCACGGGTAATATTGGCAAAACAGCTCTGCAAGTCCATGCTACCAAGAAGCACATGTTATATTATGTACAAGTAATGAAGGCAGGAGCCAAGTCATGAATTCTGCTATGAAGAACACTTTCCTCAGACAATGCCTACTCCAAAACAAACCTGTTTTTAGCTGTCTCAACTGGAAAGAAGAGCTTCTGAGAAGCAGAAAGGATCATCACAAAACTACAGGATGGTCCAACAGCCTGTACACTCTGCCAGATAAGGAAAATTGGGGCTCTGCTTTGAGTAAAAGCAACAAAATTCTGTGCTGAATGAAAGGACCAGGAGGTCGCTGCCTGTTTTGGATTCTTGCTGCCTCTGCAAACAGTCCAGAGACCCTCCAGGGGAACAGAAACCAAGGACAGGGACTTCCACATCTGAAAAACTACTGAGGGACGATACAATGATTTTAAGTCCATCCCTCTTCTTAACCAGGAAAGCAACAGTAGCCCAGGAAGAACTCACCCACCTCCAACTTTGTGACCCCTTTTCCAAAAGGATGGACAAGGAAAACTAAACAGAGCACTTTGATAGAAGACACAGATAACAGGACAGTGGCCATCTGCCCAGACCCAAGCAGAAACATTCATTCCGTTTCTAAGTCTTCCTCAAGCAAAGGCCTACAGTTTCCGTTTGCCCAGATATTTGCTTTCTCCCCTGCCAAGCACTAACCCTGAGACAGAAAGAGCAAAGCCCCAAGTGCCTGTTAAAGGCCCCAGTCTACCAAACCTGGAGCAGAGAAAGACCCCTGGCTTTCTTCACTTTGCGCCACATTATCACAGAAAGGTGGATTAGAAGTTATCTCAGCTCTGCTTTCTTTCAGAGCTCCTTGGCAACACAGCCACCAAGATATAAATATGCACACACAAAAATTTGCAGCAGGCATATGTGCACGCACACAAGCCAATAGGCAAAAGCATTTCAAGGCATGGGGCAGATATGGCCAGGAAGGCAAAGGACTTCATGAATTTCTGGACAGAGGGGAACATATTATCCTCTTCTTGAAATTTAGCTTTTTTAATGGGTTAAAAAAACAAAAACAAAACCCCACCTCAGAAAATAAATAACTTCACACTTGCCCTACCTACCACCAGCAAGCTTCACAAAGATTGCAAGGGACCAGCAGTTTCAGGCCTCCATTGTACAAAATATAACTTAAGAAGACTTAATTTGACTGAAGTAAGGTTGACAAAGGCCCAACTTAACTAGAGTATTCATAAGCACACTAACTAAAGGGCTGTAGGCAAGAGAGCTTCCCATCGCTGAGTGTAGTGGGAAAGTAGCATTTCATGGACCACTTACTACTTTTCTAAACCTTAGGTGGCCATTAGCATTTGCACCAAGAATGGTAACACACTGGTGTTACCATTTCAGTTCAGCTGTGGTAACAGCACAGAAAGACAACATACACCAGGTGTGTACACAATATACCAGTGTCCTGTGCAAGCAGGAGCCCAGCAAACATACTGCTGTCACTCATGGTGCTCATACCCAAAAGGGGCAAACAAAACCACCACACCAAATCCTTGTGCACAGCAAGTGACAGACACCTCGCTGTCCAGCTCCACAGAGTACCAAAACCTGTTCTCAGCAAAGGCTTGGATAAAGGCTGCTCACCACAATCTTCTTATAGCCTTGTTTTCTCCCAGGCCAGCACTTCTGCAGGAAGGGCCTTCCCCATTTCTTTGGATGGGAGATTTCCTACAGGTAATGCGTGTTGATGCAGATACCTGGAGCAGAAACTCCTTCTCCTGGGTCAGGTGGGACATGGGTTTGGCATGGCATTTTGGTATATTCTAGCTCACAGTTGTCCTCAGACACAGAGGAATCTCTCTATTTGCTTCCTAATTAGCAGCACCAGGTTCGGAGCAGAAGCAATCACGTCAAGAAAGCAATGATGGGAAGGTTTTTTGGGCTTGTGCAAGCTCTTCCCTTGCAGCAGATAACAAGGAATTGTTTTTTGTTACAGCTGCTTCTGTATCGCTTTCTTTCTTTCTGTGTATGGAAAATGCATATTGAATGTTGTGCAATAAGGTGAAGAGCTATTTATTCTGAGAGGTCTGTATTAACTGTTCTTATGGCCAGAGCACAGCTAATTGTGATCCAGGTTCTGGAAACCTTTCTGGGACTCAGCTTTACGGTTGTGAGCAGTGTTTCTCAAGTCCACGTGGCTCCTCTAGTCTTCAAGGAAAAATCAAATATAAGAGTTTGCAATGGAACATGGGAGTACTGCAAGTGAGAGACGTTCTTCAGGAAGCCTAGGTTCCAGGAAGGCAGAGATAGGGAAAATATCACTGATTATTGTCTACTGACAGACTTTTTAGAGAAGAAAGTTTCAAATAGAACCAAATTTATTGTGTAGCACGGGGACTCTTGGCCCGTCTCTCGAAAAAATGAACAAATCCCCAAATTTCTCTAATTTATTGTTTCTTTTCTCTCTAAAACTTTAAAAACCTCCATTAATTCCAAACTTTGAATGTAGTATTTGAATCCAGGTATTAATATTGCTTTTTAATTTGATAAGAAAGCGGACAATTTTTTGGGGAAAAAAAAATTAATTTTTAACTTGACAAATTCCTTTCCCTGCCTGTGCAGCCATGCCAAAGGTATATGTATCTACTCCTGGATGGTTTTTAAGCAGCTTTTTAGACCACCATCCATCTCTTCTGAGATATCTCCTGAACTGCCATTCCCAAATGCTATTACTTCCCTCTAACAAGTCTCTTTGCGGTCCTCCTGGTCCCTGGGGTCTCAGTCAACATCTGGCTGGGTGAGAAGCTCTGCAGTCCCTTTTGGTTTGTTTTCTGGGAGCTGATATCCCAAGGAGTTAATACTTCATCATGAAAGAAGATCAGACTCTTCCCTTAACATGATTCTTCATTAGTGAACTGCTGTATCATGATCCTTTTATGTTTAATCTCCTCAATTAGTTCAAATAATGAATTTACTGCCAGGAAAGTTTACAAAAGAATATCATTTTAAATAAATACACACAAAGTAGTGACTAAGTGCACTCCAAACCTGCATTTGCTCACCCAGCAGGCTACAGTCAAAGGGCTATGCAGGGATGTCACTAAAGCCACTGCCACTATTTCTGTCCTACACAAGGGAATGGAGGGTTCCAAGCTTTGGAAAATCCCTGATTGTTTTTTGGGGGTGCTCTGCAATAGTTTCAGATATCTCCTGGCAATAATATCCAGGCATTAGTAAAGAGCTGTTAAATAGTTCATTTCTAGGAAAGCTACAGGTTAGATATTTAAATCTCACCTTCCTTTAAACTCTCACAAAAAGCAGAATGCATTTACATGATCATCTTCAAAGGAAGAATGATTTGTATAAACTACGTACTACTGTTTTTTTCTTAAAATAGCAGTTACTGACAAAGTGGCACATTTTTTGTCTATGTTTTCTACACAAATCTTGGAGTTAAGCCATTTTCAATAGTAAGCTTTCCTTACAAATCTGGCATTAAGTGACAATGAATTCTTTCAGGAAATATTCTTTGTTCAGGTAAACAGTTAATCTTCCAAAAGCTCTGATATTACTTGGTATATTGAAAGATGTTCATTCCATGGTATTAAATAAAGATACTCTTGCCTTTCTGCAGGTCTTTGCTTTGATAATTTTTTTTTAATCTAGAAAGCAGATAATTACATGAAATTTTCACATAAGATTTCAACAAAGAAACTTAACATTTCCAGTTTTAATGTCTTCTTTGAACAGTTAAAACGTTTTGTCTTCAGGGAATTTGAATTAATATCCTGAAACTTCTTTCAAGGAAAAAAAAAAAGAAAAAATAAAATTAAATAGAGAAAAAATTGCTTTCATACTTTTTTACTCTTGTCTCCTAGACTAATGCTGGAAAACCACAAGAAGGTAAGGGAAAGAAGAACTTACCACAGTCTAAATTGTCTTTATTTTCCTGTGGGGCCGAAGAGAAAACCACCCAATGTTCTATATGGGGAGTTTTCTAATGAAAACTCCTGTAAGCTCTACTATGTCTAGTTCAGGGTAGGGTCTCTGTATCTCATTATTACCATTTTGAATACAGAAAGTCTCCAGAAGTGATTGAGTGGGTAGTTTTCTATGCGTGGCAAGACCTTCCTAATACTGAACAAAGTTCAAATGTCTTCACATTCTGTGGAACTGGACTCATAAGTTTGATCCATTTTTTTCAAACAGGAGGCATTTTTTTCCTGAGGAATTTTTAGAAATATATTTTAATTATCATGATGCAACACATAGCATTGAGGCATTGACTGTACAAAACACTCCATGGGAGAGGATGTGGAGTCCCTCAATATCTTGGTGGAACATCTGTGCCCTTCAGAATGGCTCTGCCCAGGTGTCCACACACAAGAGCAAGAAACAGGACACAGCTCTTATATCCCGTGTTTAAAGTCTAGAAAGAAGAGCATAGATTTAGAAGCAACCCAAAACTTATCTCAGTAATGCCATGGATTTTAAGGGTGGCTGTTATCCTGTGAATTTACTTGATTTTTATTGAAATTCTAATGCTGAAAACATTAGGAATCCTACTTGCTGTCTCCTAAGCACTCCTTCCAGACTCAGAGGAAAGGTCAAGCTTATTATTTCTTATAATCCATCATGAGAAATTTTCAGATATCGGCAGTGATGCTTTGGTCATTTTTTGTGACACCTTAAGCCTGACAACTGCATATTGTTTTCTAGGCAAGGATAGTGAATAAACCGCTTAGTTCAAATACCTGCCACCTGGGTCAGGAAAAGTGCTTCCTCCTCAACAGAAACGTACACATATATATACATAAATAAGAGAGAGGGAGCAAGACAATTTCTCAGCTACTCTCAGAAGAAAGCTCTTTCGTGATGAAATTTTAAGAAAAGCTCCTAAATCAATTGCTCCCAGGCAAGAAGGGGAGGAGGGAGGACAAGGAGGGCTGCATTTCCCCTGATCAGCAGTTTTCCATTGCCATCCCCTCCTTCCTTCCTTCCCTCTCCATCAGCAGGTTGCAGACAGCTTCTGGGGTCTGAAAATCAGCAGCTTGAAGACAGTGTCTGGGGTTTGAAAAAAAAGGTGACCCCATGGTGGGACACCTCGGGTTGCTCGAATGGGCAGTGAAGGCCTTGGCTGATGATGCCAAAGTGTAGTCCTGGTCCCTTTCCACCACATTGCCTTCCATCAGAGTGAGAGCAGGGCTCCCATATCAGTTTAGCATACCAGAGACTTAGAGGGGCTTACCAGGCTGCTCTGTTTAGGGGATAAAAGATGGGAGCTTGGCAGGAATAAACATGTCACTCGGGGAGCCTGCTCCACGGGGCCTGATTTCCCTCTCGCGTCAGCTCCCTGCTGGCGCAGCTCCCCAGATGCCGCAGCAGTAATCCTGATTTATGCTGAATTTCGGCGGGTGCAGGACCAGCCCCTGTGTAGCCCCCAGGCACACCGCTCCCCCTCATCTGGGCGCTTACTGGCACTCTGGAGGAGGGAAAACGTGTTGTTCTTGTGCTGGCAGAAACAAAATGTGTAACTTAAGCAATTTTCTAGCTTTTTGGGTGGAGGCACATTGCTTTGCACATGTTTGTGAAGCATTGTTTAACACTGCTGGGACTCAATGCATATGGCAAGGAGCCTGGTAATCCCAGTGCTCACTAGGATTGGGAGCCAGGGGGGTAAGCTCTGTTCCTCTGCTGCTTCCCCTGAGGTTAGGTTAGAAAAATCAGCTGTGATTTCAAAGTCAGAAATATCTACAGGGCATGCTGTTCCGTGAGCGGACACCTGACACTTTCTGTCAGTGGGATGGCTCATGGTGAATGCACCATCCCTAAGAGATGCATGCTGTCTTGTGAGTGAGTGGAGGACGGCTTACAGACCTTCCTGATGGGAGTACTGGGAGAACTAGGTCATTTATTTATGGTGGCTCTGAGATATCAGAACGTCGAGCTGGTCCTTAGCGGCAAGTTTGCTCTCAAAGCACTAGTTTTCCATTTTAAAAGGGAAGGCTGGCACCACTGTTTCCATGTTGTTTCTCACACATCTCTTGGTTTTTTGGTCTTTCTCAAAAGGTAAAAGTGGGGGGAAAAAATCCCCAAGACTTTACAAAGGGTCTTAGTGGGCTTTCCAAAAACAGCTGCTCAATAAGGCTGTGCAACAGGCTGGGATACCTGAGCACACATGAACATTTCATCCCACCATCTCCATTGCACAATGCACAGATCAGAATCTCCCCCAGACCTCAATGGGAAGTCCATCAAGGGCAAAGCCCTCCTGGAGTTTGTTTTGGAGGTAAATTATCACTTTTCCCCTTCACTTCCCCTTCCCTCTGCTAAGTCATGGCAGCAAGATTCGGCTTGAGCCTGCACTGCCCAAGAAACTGCAGGGTCCCTCGCAGATGTTTGGTAACACATCAGCGGCGTGGCCCAACACAATGTAATGAAATTCCCCCCCAATCTCCCCCAGACATTACCTAATTGATAAAGTGGCAGCCCCGCGCCACAGCAGCTCCCTCCCCAGCTCATGCGACACAGCCGGGCTCTGTTCCCTTTCGCCATGACCTCATGCCGGCACTCGCCGCCCATGCATCATGCTGCCTGCAAGCTTCCTCTTCCACACCAGATAAACACGGCTGAGACAAACTCCCTCAGCAATATTAAAA